>PVJA010002714.1:0-103319 GCA_004027025.1 Myocastor coypus | reverse complement strand
TGGAAGTACTTCTGGGATTATGGGTGTAGCCTAGGGCGGGAGCTAAGGCAGAGAGCCTGAATGTAATATAAAGAGAGACAGAGAGACAGACTGGAGCTCTAGCTGTTGCTGTTGCTCTGCTGCCATGTTGGTTGGCTACCTCTGCCGCCATTTTGTTGCTGTTCCGCCGCCATGAACTGGATGCTCTCTGCTCTGTTCCTCTCAGCCTTGGGCCAGCCGAACATGGACTGAAACCTCCAGTAACTGTGAGCTAAATAAACCTTTCCTTCCTTCATTTTGAGTGTTGGGTATTTGTCTCAGCAACGAGCAAAAAGTAACTAATACATGGTTCAACAATGTGAGGTGATTTGGTGATGATGGCTAAAGGATGTGAACTAACACATATGACACATCTGCTGTATGCCATGATGACTATGGTTAATAAAGCTCCACTGTGTATTTGGAAATTACCTACAAAGTATATGCTGAGCAGTCTCACAACAAAGTGAAGCAGTGCAGGTTATTTAGCTTGATTTGGTCATTTTTTGTTATTTACATGCATTAAAATATTCTGTTGCATATTATACAAAAAGTTACATAGCAACAAAAGATGGTTTTGGGGCCAAGGATGTAGCTCAGCAGTGCTACCTGGCAAGTTCAAGGCCCCAAATTCGACTTCTCCTGCCAAAAAAGAAAATAGAAAAAAAATTAAATGGAACTGTAGTCAAGTTCCGAGCTGCATTATTTCTCTTTGCTGGCTTACGGATGCAGAAACTTTAATGGTAGATGCGATGCTACATGATGTAGCTAGCCTCAGAGAAAATCGCCAAGCTCCTTAAGATTAATACTGTTAAAATGAAAGTGTTAGTATGATTAGATTATTATAATAGTATAGCTAATGATATATTATCCGACAAAATGGCAAATCTATTTCTTATGATCTGCCCGCAAATGCAAATATGAAGCAGAGATAGAAACACACATGATGGCCTCAGTTTGCTTATTTGTGGAAACCATGACCCAGCTGCCAGCGCTGCTTCCTATAGAGCCGTATTCCATCAGATCAAGGAATCATCATCACACTTAAGACTATGCTGCATTTTCTGCACTGGACAGATCGAACCCCATGCACAGCAGGCAAGTGCACTACCATGGGACTGTGTAGCAACATCCCTGGCCCTTTCTATTTTAGTATTACTAGATTACTATAGTACTATAGCTACAGTCGTACTATCCTATAAAACACAAGAGGCAAGGTCTTGCTGAACTGCCAAAACTGACTTGAAACATAATCCTTTTGCCATAGTGTCTCAAGTAGCTGAGACTATAAACACGGAGCACCCTGGCAGGCTTATGCGGAAGTTTTGATGCCAGAATGCCATTGTCTTAGTAAATAATGTACTTACAGGGTCTTTTCGGATCCCTGCTGAAATGTGCCCAGTTGTCCTTTCACACTGAAGTATGCCTTCTATTTACTGGCCTCAGTCGTTTAACTATAACATTTTAAAATGGAAGACCTTACAGTCTTCAGTTAATGAAATTATCGTTTGAAACAACTTAACCTCTACAGCTCACCTATTATGGAGCACTTATGTCAGTTCTCATACTAAATATTTCTTTTTTATTTATTTTTAATCTTTTATTTGTTTATTTGGTACAGGGTCTCTAGCGGCAGCTTGAACTCCTAGGGATCCTCCTTTCTCAACTTCCCCAGCACTCGGATTACAGGCGTGTGCTGCCATGACGTGGCACGTGGTGCTCAGGAACAAGGCCAGGTCCTTGCACTTGCTGGGCAGGTACTTACACTGCTGAGCCCCCTCCCCAGCCCAATACTAGATGCATCTAAAAAATAAGAGAAAATTGGGATGGAATATGATAATTATTATCTGGGAATAAAAGCTGATAGACAATGCTCCTTTACAGCTAATGAGTAGTAAGTTATTTAAAGAAATAAATCTGTCAGCGTGGAGAAATCATAACACCCTCCTCTTTGAGTCTGAGTTCCTGGTCTTTACATGTTATCCTAGCAGAGTCCTGCATACCTAATACTTGAATAATAACTAACAGATTGGTTTTATCTATAATAATGGCTAATGAACCGCAAAGTGGCCCAACTAAACAATAAAAAAGAACTATTATCAGATTCACTTTTATCTTAACTGATCTTCTATCAAAAGCCGAAGTTCAAGATATTCCTATAGAACAAGGCTTTGAGGCAACAAGCGAAAGAGAGTCTGCACAGTTTCAGTGACATTTAATGGAACAGCTAAAGGTAACTATTTACAAACTACCCAAAAAGGCCTAAAATAAATTTAAGATTATGTAATAGAAATTAGCCTTCCAGAACCTATATACAGAGAGGACTACAACAGAAGCTTGAAAATATGGCGCACCTCAGGACAACTGCCTGAGAAAGGAGTGAAAATATGACAGCAGAGTTGCAGACCTCAATGAAGGTGGCAGTTATGTAAAATTTTCAAGGTATTACTGGCTATTTTCCTCAGAGGATGGAGAGGGCCATTGAGTCTTTGGGGGCAGAAGGCCTTGTACTCAAGAGTCTGAGATACCCTAAAATCAAGGAGTCTGCTTGATTTCTTGGCTCTCAGTTTTTTATGTGGTACACAAGTGCACACACACACACCAAGTAAATACTATAGTGAGACCCAGAGATGTATGTTTATCTGCTCTCTCCAACAAAAAGCAATCACCAACAGGTTCTTTTTAATACCAGTCTAGACGAGGTTTTGCAATGTTCTTAATTGTAGTAATAACTGCTTGGGAACAATTAAGCAAACACTGCCAAATATTTCTATTGGATGAATCCATTGTCCTATTAATAAACAGCCATGAGCTTGCTTCTTTCTGGAAAAACCTCTTTGGTTGGTTTCGTCCTACAGAAGGCTCGAGCTGGGTTCGTTTCCACGCAGTCTGGGTGCGCTAAGCAGCTGGGCCCGCCTGGGTCAGGAATGGTCCCTCTAGTCTCAGGAAGCCCATGGAGGCACGCTCCACAGCTGGCTGATTCTGGGCTGTGTTCCTGTTATTAATATTAGAGGCAGTTGCTGTGAATTCAGTGTGAACCAGGAAGTACCCCTTGCATAGGAACAGGTGACCCGGATGTGCCTCTGCGGATCCCTTTGCCCTCCGCCTGGCTACTTGCAAATTGGATAACTAAACACCTTTTATTTTTGCTTTGAAAGAATTTTCTTTTTCATTTTATAGTCAAAACCAAATGCAAAAGGGATCTTTTTTTAATACATATCCCCAAATTACCACTTCACAACCTATATAGACCACTATAGCTCTCCAGCTGCTGGCGATATTTCCCTTTTTGGCTCTTTGCTATGCTGGATTTACTTCTTGAGCAGGAGCTCTTAAAATTTATTTCCTACTGTTCTTCTTTTCCTGCATCCACATTATGGTAGCTTGAGGTAGTGAAGTGCGCTGTCCGTCAGAGTGCTGCATGCCCTGCGTAGGTGAGTCAGCCAGCCCCGGGAGGAAGCTGAAGGAGGCTGTTAAAAGCTATTCATAGACAGGCGATGTTCCAGCCACACTGAGAAGTTGCTAATGACGCACACATGCACCTCCAGTGACATAAGAAGAGGAGGCTGAGATGGAGGAGGGGGAGCGCAAGTGGGGGTGGACATAGAATTCAAGAACCGTAGCAAAGCTTGGTACTGGCTACATGACTTTTTTGTCAGGAGAATTCCAAAGACTCAAGATGCACATATCAGTAGCAATAGTCGCCCTGACACAGGTCTCACGGCCTCGTCTGAATTGCCTTGTTAATGGGCAGATGCATCTCTACACACTGATATTGCTGACATGCTCAGCTCCTTGGCACCTGCATGATGGCTAACAAGTGCCTAAAGGCCTCTGGGAATGTGTGCAGAAGAGAAGGCAGAGGAAGGCAGGGAGGATGGAGAGGGAGAGCCCGCCTTTCATTTATTCAGCTGGGATATACTAATTATATACAATAGATTTTGTCCTAGGTCTGAAGAAAGGTAACATATCATAGCCAGGAAAAGAAGCTTTAGAGAGTTGTTCAAAGATTAAGAAAAAAAATTCCCCAATCTATCACTGTTAAATGGTAAAGAATTACCATGGAGACTCTAGGGCCATGTGCTGCATATGACTAACTTAGTCTCACTAATGAATATGCATGAGGAACACTCATGGGCCTCATGAAAATACAAAGTATCTTTATTCCATCCATTATCAACCATTTATGGAGCATGTACTCTTGCTGGGAAGTAAGCTATTGATATGGAACAAGTACTGAGAATTTCTTGAAGAAGAGCACTGAAAAGACTTGTGAGGATGTCGGAAAAAATAGTGTACTGAAAAAAGGATTTTACATGTAGAAAAGTGCTGTTTCCTTAAAAAGAAAGGTTTTGAGTATCTCTCACTAAAACCTTGCAAGCCAGGCTGGAAAGAATAGCAAAGGACAGTCGAAGACAAAGGAGCTAAGAGACCCCTGACTTTGAACAGGCTGAGTTTTGGTAGTAGCTCCATAATGACTAAAATTTATTCAGGGCACTTATTCTCCTTATCTGGAAGTTAGATTTAATGATCTCTAGTATCTCTTCCAAATTTAAATGTTATAATTTTGTACTGTACAGTTCTTCTCTCTCAAACTTAATCAAATATTCAGTATAGGAGGACAGGTAGTAGCATCCTTCTGACACCACATGGGCTCCCAGGGGCTTATATCCCTCCACTCCCCACCTCTAGGGACCTAAGATACAGAGGCCCTTGAGCGAGTTTGGACTCCTGACTCCTTTTAAATCTAGAGGAAGCTACACCATGTATATTAGAGGGAAAGTTCCAGGCAAAGAAGCAGACTTCTGTCTTGTTTAAAAAAGTCAGTTTGCCTCAGTATGCCTCAGTTTGCACTAGTTTCCTAATCTGCAGCAAGAGATGAGTTTAGAAGATAATGCTGCAGCAGTCTAAAGCCTGTGGGACACAGTCAGCCTAGGGCCTGTCCTGACATCTTTTGTGAGATACTAATATTTTTATATTCTTTTGTAAGAAATTTTATTCATTTTAATGAGAAAGATAAAACAGCAATGCAACAGTTTCAAAACAGGTTAGCAGGACAGTTACAATAATTAGTACGTTGTATATTGTTATCTTCATAGTAGTTATTCAGAGGATGACGTGCATATGTAATATCTTGTCTGAACACTATTAGTACAAACCTTTCTTTTCAATGAACTAAGAGAAAGTAGCTGCATAAAGTATAACCATGAGGTATAAAAAGTAAAGCGGTATTAATATGCTGAGCTGTGAAAGGCTGAAGTCAACAACTTTGGACAATTGCCAGTTGTGCTGATAACCCACTACTGTTATGGACTACTGGACTATATTTGGGTTACTTTGCTGAATTCAAGTACCTACAATATTTGGACTGACATAAAGTATGAGAAGGTTCTTTTTAAAGACTTCTCCAAGTACAGCTTCTCTAACAGAAATGGAACACCCATCTCTGACAAGACAAAACAAGAAAGGGAGATATAAATGAAGGACTATTTTGGAGTGAAAAAAAAATTCTTAGTAGCTAAATAAATCAAAAGATGAATGCCACTCTGAGGCACAAGTGCCTGCTGGGCAAGTGCAAGGTCGTGAGTTCGAACCCTGGTCCCACAAAAACAAAAACAAAAACAAAAACAAAAACAAAACAAAACAAAAAAAAAGATGAATGCCTAATGACAGAAAATTACATAAGGCTAATTTTAGTTTCTATTAATACAAGTGTAGGAACACAATCATACTCTCACTTATGCATGTATTACCTGTGACTGGTTTGTCATTTGATGTCTAAAGTGCTTGCTATTTGGCTGCTTCCAAGATTTTCAACCCCAGGAATAAATGAACAAGCCAGTCCATCGAATATGAACATTCCTATTATTTGTATGTGAATTTAATTTAATGATAAAACCTTATTTTTATCTTTCTAGTTGACATGTAAAAATTGGATAAACACATCGCTTCAAATCATGTACAGTTTGTACAGTGTACAATGCATATATACATTGTGTAAATTTCAAATGGGTAAGCATGGTTAGCCCCTCAAGGGCTAGGAGATGGCTCAGTGGCATAAGCACCTGCTTAGCAAAGCACAAGGTCCCAAGTTTGATTCCCTGTACTGCAAAATAAGAACAAACTATCCTCAAGTATTATTTCTTTCTGACTATTTAATTATTTTTATTTTTATTATGGCCAGCTCAGCCTGCCCTGGAGTGGAGCTGTGCAGCATGTGGTGCCAGGGATCGAATCGCGGTCCCTGCAGCTGCCTAAACTTTCCTAAGCAGGTGCTTTAGACCACTGAGCGATCCTGCTGGGCCCCTGTCATGAATAATTTTAAAAAATAATCTTTCAAAGAAACCTATATAGGGGCCCGGCAGGATGGCTCATTGCTCTAAAGCGCCTGCTTAGGAACATTTAGGCAGCTGCAGGGACACAGTTCAATCCCTGGCACCACATGCTGTGCCAGCCCTGCCCTCAGGGCAGGCTGAGCCGGCCATATAAATAAATAAATAAACAAACAAAAGTTCTGAAACAAGAAAAAAAAAATAAATTAAAAAATTAAAAAAGAAACCTAGATATATAATCTTCTAAATAACTATCCACTAGAATGATACTAAAGTTTTTGATGTTTGTGCCATTTTTGTCAATAGCCTTGGTCAATCTTTAGCAGGGGAGAGCTCCAGTGGTGTGGTCTGTGACCCCCAAAGTTATATCTCAGTTCTTCCTGCTGTCTGTGATCACACCCTCCAACAGTCCTCCGTTTGGAAGAGAGCTACCCACAAAAAGGCAGCATTTCAGATTATGGAATTGGCTCCAGGGACCCCTACTGAAAGGGGATTATCTTGCCACAAAAGGTGATTACTGCCATGAAATCCTTATCTCTTCCCCTACATCTGAGCCTCAGCTAACATGAGAAGTGCTGGCCATGGAAGAGTCACGCACAAATTTCTATTTTTTTTTTTTTTCCGTATTGGGGATTGAACTTGGCACCTTGGACTTACAAGGCAGGTGCTTATGCCACTGAGCTATATCCCCAACCTTTAATTTTAAGGAGAATTAAGGCAAAAATGATAAAAAAGATATAGAATTTCAAAACAAGATAACAAAAATGAATGCTGGTTATTATATTACATGTTTTTGTCTTCAGAGTAGTTGCTTAGATTATCAGATGCAGACATGCAAAACTGATCAAGCAATATAAGCACCAAGTATTCATTTCAGTATATATATATATATATATATATATATATATTCTGCCTCCTGTTCTTCTTCACCCATCCCTCTTGTTTCTTCCTTGCGAGCTTCTTCTTTTTCCTTCACAATGTCTACTGTTCCCTTTGGGTCTTGGTCTCTCTTTTGCAAGGTCTTGATACTCTTGCTGAGAGAAAGATGTCATCATATGAGGGAGACTGTACCCATCTACATGCTTTGAGTGCTCCTTTCTTTCACTATCTGGGACACAAACATCAACCTAAGGTGAAAACACATGGACCATAAGTAAAGAGTAAGCCATTCAGTTTAAGGGTCACATGCTACAAATTCCTAGACTAGCCTGACAAATACCGTGGTCACGAAAACTCCAAAATTAGTTCAAATTAGCTTCTCAGGCCTCAGGCTGAGTCAGAATTTCAGGTATTATTTTTTATTTTATTTTAATTTTTTGTTTGTTTGTTTGTTTCAGAACTTTTGTTTGTTTTATTTTTATGGCTGGCTCAGCCTGCCCTGAGGGCAGGGCTGGCACAGCATGTGGTACCAGGGATTGAACAGCGGTCCCTGCAGCCGCCTGCAGGTGCCTTAGACCACTGAGCCATCCTGCTGGGCCCCAGAATTTCAGATATTAGGGTGGAAGTATCACATTTTGGAAAAGTTCAGTCAACAATTCTATATATGTTAGTGATTAGAAAATGCCACAGCGAGCAGCCATTGGCATCCATTGTTCATACTGATAGCCATCTGGACATCCTCACCTATGGCAGCCACAAAGTTGTATTACTTACAGACTCTCAAGGGGCCATAGAAGATGCTGCTTGTGCCAAGAAGCTGTGTAGGATGGAGCAAGAGAAAGAATGCTCCCGTTCTTCAGGTTCTGCCCATTCTCAATGCTAAGGAATGACCATCCTGATTGTATTTGACTGGTTTTTGATGGTGGACAGGGATACTTGAGATGGGGAAGCCTGATATCAGTCTCTCTGTCTAGCCAGATCAGGATGCTAAGAGATGAAGAATTACAAGTGTCATGTAATAGAGCTTATAGAGCTCCCAGAGAGAGAGGACTGTGGACCACAGTGGTGGATTCTGTCACAGGAGAAAACTGCAATTAGGCCCAGAGAGCTGGGGGGGCGGGGGCAGTACAGAAACAAAATGACCTGGATAATGTCACAGGCTTGATAACCAGCAACTCTACAGGCATTGTTAGCTATAAAACCCTGCTTAACTTTGGCTTCTGCAATGTCTGTTTTAAAAGAGAACACAGTGCCAGTGAGCTGAAAGACATCTTTATCCAACCCACAAACACCTGCTCTGTGCCAGGCTGTGTGTTCATAACCAAAGCAGGATGTATGTGCAGAACTAGGAAACATTCCCAGGCACCTCCCAGGATTGCGTGGGGCCTTCCATAGCCTTCTCTTGGTCCAAGACCTGCTCTGGAGCAATGACCATTTCCTCCTGCCCTGGAGTCACTTCATCAGTTCTTTCAAGTCGAAGCCTGGCTAGTTCACCTGAAGCAGTAGTACCTGAGGGAGAATCCTGACAGTGTCCTCCTCCTCTGCAGTTCACACAGATTCCGTGAAAGCCCTGTTGGATCTCCAGGAAGCCACTCAGAAGTGCAGAGCACAGGATGCTTGAAAAATATGCTTGGGTTCACCCGAGTCTCTGTGCAGAAGGCACACATTCAGGAAAGTTAATGCTAGGGGCTGTTCCAGGATATAAAGTGATATGGTACTGCATGGACAGTGAAATACATCAGCTGTTGGTACTGAACAGCCCTTCTTAATCTTTCATTATCATCACTGAGTAGAAGTCTAAGTGCTCTGGAATCTTATAGTAGGGCGGGGTTCTGTGAAGGAATACTTCAGTTTCCCCAAAGAGCTGGCTGAGAGGAACTAGCAGGTCTGCAGAGGGTTGGACGCAACCACCACTGCTCCTTTGAGTGGAATTATTTGTTTTGGTGACAAATGATTGGATGTCACAAATGCAAATTCTGTGGTTAGAGGCACTGATAATCTCCCAGATAGTTTCTGCAGGACAACTCCCTAATGGGGTTGCCGTAGTCATCCTACCAAACCCAGGGAAAGCAATGCCCTACATTTTCTAATGGATGCAAAATAAATTGTTTTTTTCTTCTTTATGGTCAACTCAGCCTGCCCTTGGAGTGGGGCTGGTGCAGTATGTGGTGCTGGGGATCGAACCACGGTCCCTGTAGTTGCCTAAGCTTGTCTAAGCAGGCGCTTTAGATCACTGAACCATCCCACCGGATTAAAAAAATATATGTATCTTTTAACTTTCCAGGAAGAAAATAACTCTAAACTTAGATTTCTGGGTGGAACTAAAATGCCTTTATACCTTGAGGATTAAAAAAAAAAAAAGAAATAGAAAATGAAGAAAGGAAGGAAGGAACCTAAGCATAGCCTATTGGCTTGTGTAAACGCCATTCAACTTGTGTTTCTCAAGTGTCTTCTCATGATTAGATTCAAAGCACACATTTTGTGTGCTTGGGGATTTTCTGTTTTTGAGGACTGGCTGGTAACTAATGCTGAATTCTAAGTGCACTATGGTCTGAAGTATATAATGGTGAGTGTACTCCATTCTTGGCGATAATGGATAATACAGCATCCTTTAGGTTAGCCAGCATGTAGTCACTCTTTAAAATTGTATAATTTAGTAAGTAAATTATGGGATAATCATTTTATTCCATGTACATGTGCTATTAATTATTACAGTTTTACTTTCTTTACTTCCACTTGATTATTCTTAGTTCTATCTATTATTACTATGCTGGTCGCAAAATGGGGACTTTATAATTGTGTCATTCTTTCCATTTTATAAATAAACATACTGCATAATGCTTAGCTCTCCCATCACTCCTGTTTATTTACTCACACTTGTTTTTAGTTTAATGTATTCTTATTTTATACAAAGAATGATGTTACTATCATTATTTGCTGTCCAGTGGTATAAAAATATCTGTCCAAAACTCTTTTCAGTCATCATCTGGTTTTGGCACTGGGCATGGCAAAACTGGAAGAGAAATAGCCCACTTATGTTGATAACACTTATTATTAAAGTGGCACCAAGCATCTTGTTCTAAACATTGTCCGTTTTTTTCCCCAAATAACCTAACTCATAATCTGCACATTTCCTTCGGATAGATGTGGGATTACTAATCTCTTTTGAGGAAGGGCTTATATGCTAAGCCTTCCTTTTTTAAATTTTTTGGTTTTCAGCCTTGACTAAGTTTCACAGTATTATATAATCCCCTGACTACTAGGTCTCAGCCATCAGTGGCACCTTCTCGCAGTTACTGTTCCAGCCTTGCCTCTCACTCATTGGAACAGGAGTCTTAATCTCACCTTTAAGTCCCCTAGGTCAGTGGTGGCCAGCCTATCCCATGCCACAGCTGGCTCCTGGTTATTATTGGAAACTATAAAAGATTTGCCACTCACTGCCCTAGGTGACAGTGGGCAGAAAGGATATTTGTTTTCATTAAAATATAAGAAAAATGAACCTTATCTTCCAATGTGAGTATGAGCACCAGGCACACAATTAGCAGTTCCTGCAATTTGTGACTAACAGAAAAGAATACATTTTTAAAATATCATATGATACTCATTGCTACCAGTCTCTCAGTATTTTTGCATTCTCCTCTACTATAAATGTAGGCTAAACTTGCCTCTAGATCTTGTTACTTGATGGCTTCCTTTGTAATCCAAGCTATATTATTTTATGGATTTACAAACATCATCCTGAGAAGAGTTCCACAGCTTCTTCCCATTGCACCAGGGCTCATAACAGAGTGTTACAGGACATTCATGTTAGGGCTTCTCATAGCTTCTTTCATCCAAGGATGTTATAGCAGAAATAAGAATTATTTCTCTCTGCCTTATGTCCCAGTAAACTGTATTCAAGGCTTTGATGGCTTAAACCCACATTCATAGAATCCAACGATCACTCACATTAAAAAAAAAAAAAAGTTTTCTTTTACCAGTTTGAGATGGCAAGCATTAAGTTTTCATGATTTATTATACATCTTTTCATTAAATTGTGCATATCCATTTAACCTCAGGGATAATTATCACATGCTTGTTTCTTTGCTATGAGAAAATCATAATTATAGTGCATTAGAAAAAGTCACAAGATTTAGCTATGACAAATTGTGCTGCTATAAACATGGGTGCACATATACCACTATGGTGTGATGTTTTCAGTTCTTTTGAAAAAATACCCAGAAAGGGAATATCTGAGTTGAAAGGGACTTCCAATCCTAGTTTTCTGAGGATTCCTCACACTGATTTCTATAGTGGTTGTACCAGTCTACCTCCCAACAACAGTGAAGAAGGGTTCCTTTTTCCCTGCAACCACGGAAGCATTTGTTATCAGTTTATTTCTTTGTGATAGCCATTCTTTTGGGGGTGAGAAGGTATCTCAATGTTGTCTTAATTTGCACCTCTTGAACAACCAGTGCTGTGGAATATTTTTTCCATGTACTTCCTTTGGTTTTCTTTCTCTGAGAAGTGTGTATTCATCTCAGGGTCCCATTTTGGATCAGGTCTTTTAATTTTGGGGTCCTAATTTTTTTTTTTTTTAGTTCTTTATATATTCTTGATAAAGATCTTTGTCTGAGAAAATGCTGGTTAAGATTTTTTTCCCAATCTGTGAGTTATTTTTCACTCTGTTGGTTTCTTTTGACATGCAAAAACATCTCAATAAGATGAGATCCCAGTTTCTGATTGTCTGAACTGTTTCCTATGCATGCACTTTGGTTTTGTTCATGAAGTCTCTGCCTACTCCCATGTCTTCAAGATTTCCACCTACTTTTTCTTCCAGTAGATTTAGTGTTTCTGTTTCAATGTTCAGATCTCCATTTCTTTTAAACCCATTTTGACTTGGAAAAAATCCAGATGTCCACTATATGAAAAACAGATAAAAAAGGTAAGATGTTTTTACACTGTGATAGGTCACTTAGTATTATGGTTTGTGTCTAGTTGTCCCCACAAAGCCTCATGTAGTCAAGGGGTGGCTTCTGGAGTTTGACTGACTATTGTGGCAGTGGATGCTGCACCTGCCCTGGGGTAGGTAATCTGCATAAGAGTGTAAGGAGAGGAGAGAGGCTAGTAACTGCCTGAGCTGCTGTCATTCCCTTTGTGTTCTGCTCTTTCTCACTGCCATGAACTGCTGCTCTCTGTCCTGTGCCAGTCTGCCTTGGAGCCACCTGAGTATGGGCTGAAACCTCCAGTAACTGTGAGCTGAATAAACTTTTCCTTCCCTCATTTTGAATGTCAGGTATCTGTTCTAGCAATGAGAGAAGAGTAATTGAGACACTCAGATATGAAAAAGATAAACAAGGCTTTTATAGGTAAATAGATACAACTAGAGGCTATGCTTATGAGTAAAACAAATCAAACCCACATGTGTAAGCATCATACTGTCTCCCTAGTATTAAAACACGAATGAATAAACAAAAATCTGAAAAGTATAATAGGTAGAGTAAAATGGAAAGAAACTGAATATAAGGAATAAACTATGGAGATGAGGGAAAGGAGAAAAGAAAGGGAAAAACTGAAGGGAAAAAATCATGTAAGTATATACATAGCATAATAGAGATGATTGTACTACTAATTTCTATTAGTTTTTCAGAAGTAGCAGTTAATGTTTAATTTTTTTTTTACATTGGTCAACTGTACATGCCAATACTTCATTGAGGACAGCAATGTGCAATATAGCAACTGTGACTGAATATCTTTAACTTCATTTTTATATTCTCTTTAAAATAAATTTTAAAAAGAAGCAGCAAGATAGCTCAGCAGACTAAGCACCTGCTTAGGCAAATGCAGAGACTGGATTTGATCTGGAGCACTGGCTCCACCTCAGGGCATACTGACCCAGCCACAGAGATTGGGTACGATGAAGCACACCTGTAATCCTAGCACTGGGGAGGCAGAAAATAGGAGGATTACTACCAGTCCAAACTGCAAAGTGAAGCCCTATACCAAATACATGAATGAATGAATGAATGAGTGAGTGAATGAATGAATGAATGAATGAATAAATAAATAAATAAATAAAATTTAAAAACCAAAAAGTAAAGAAGGATAAGAAAAAAAATTAAGGGTTAATAAAAGGAAAAGTTAATGTTAATTGCTTAATCAGTCTTGCATTCCTACAACTGGTACTCTGAGCAACAAATTCAATGATAACAATATGTAGTGTAACAACCATTGTTAATTTTCTATTCTTGTTTTGAAATTCTGAACCTTTTTTTACTGTTTTGTGTTGTTTTGTTTTTTCTTTGTTTTGTTTTTTCCCTTTATTTACTTATGTATTGTTTGCTTGGAAATTTTCTTTTCTTTCTTTTTTTTTTTGTGGTACTGGGGATTGAACTCAGGACCTTGTACTTGTCAGGTAGGACTTTATTCTAGGAGCTATCTCCCCACTCCCTGTTTTTTCCCTCTTTTTAATAAAAATTAGAAAAGGAAAAGTCAAAATGGAAACTAAAACATACTTCATTCTGTCATTTTATCCAACATTTTACCATCACATATAAAGATTTAAGAAGCTTTATTTAGGGCTTATAAAAATGATTAGATTTATTTTTTCTATTTTATTTATTTTTTGATCTTATTTTTATTACCTTTAATAAGAAATAACATTGAGACAGTTTCAAAACACGTTAGTAGGACAGTCACAATAATTGATACAAGGCATATTGTTGTCTTCATAGTAGTTGTTCAAAGTATAAGATGCAGTCAGGATAACTTTTCTAAACACTATTGGTATAAACATTTCTTCTCACTGAACTAAGAGGAAGTAGTTGTATACATAGACCAATATTCCATAATAGTAGTGGATTATTGCCAGAACTCACAATGTTGGAAGCTGTTGACTTGAGCCTTTTACAGCTCAGAGTACTCATCTGTCTTTATTTTTAATGCCTCATGGCTAAACTTTTCTGCTGGGTGGTTAAGTCCAAGTTAAAGCCAAACCTATATAATAAAACATGTAATTTTTGTGTCTGACAAGGTCAGTCAAATCCGCTCAGGATTTATCCTGAAACCATGTACAGCATTTTGTAGAACTTTTGTCAGTGTCAGCCATCTGGATGAGTCATGGCCATTGCTTGACCAGCTCACTCTCTGTGAAAGCCTGAGAGAATGTTTTCTCTTTAGGTGACTCTCTTTAGGCACACTATGCATACCCAATCCCTTTCCTCTGTGGCCCCATAATCTCCTTGAACAGAAAATTTGGGACACCACTGAGTTATAGGATGTTATAGTACAGGGTCTCTTATGTCCTGAGTCCTCACTGACTTTGAAGGGCTAGAACCAAAATATTGGCTAGTCTTGTAGCCCTTCTTTTTCTCTATTTTTTCTCTAATGTGATTTTTTAAAAAAACTTCCTTACACAGAAATTTAGAAATTTAAACATATACTAAATTATAGCTGGTCAATCCTATGGCATTTTTCCTTGTCTTGTTTTCTCTTTAATTGCTTTTTTTTGTTTTCTTTTAAAACAACCATTTACTTGAAAGAGAACATAGCAATAGTTGAAATTACATTAGAAGTTGCACACATCTAGAAGACTAGAATGACAAGCATTCCAAGCATGATTTCAGTCTTACACATTGCTGCTTGCTTGCTTTCTTTCTTTCTTTCTTTCTTTCTTTCTTTTCCTTCTTTCTTTCTTTATTGTCAGCTCAGCCTGCACCTGTGGATGGGGCTGGTGCACTATGTAGTGCTAAGAATTGAACCGTGGTCCCTGAGGCTGTCTGAGCTTACCTAAGTAGGCACTTTATTCTACTGCGACATCTTGCCGGCCCTACACATTGTTACTCTGAGTGTCAAAAATCTGTTGGAGATTCTTAGGGCCATTGTCTAATTCATCCTTTGTGCATAAGTGCATGGTTTTTGCCCTGCCAAGTTTCCTAACTTTTCTGCTTGATATCTCTTCAATGTTTAATTCTTAAGCTCTTGATTTCCATTTGTGTGTGTTATGAAAGTGATTTAGAATGTGTGCTTTGGATTAGATAGATGAGGATTTGAATTCTTTACTTCTTGACAGTTCTGGAGAGTTGATAAAGTTTAATCTTGGCTGACTCAGTGTATTCAATCTTAGGTTAGTGATGTTGAAAATTAAAGCACAATATCACTAGGAAAGTTAGATGAGATCATTTTATGCAAAGTACCCAGTATGTTATGTGGGGCTCATATATGATAACTATTTAGTGAGTTCATCTATAGTTTGAAGTCACATTCAAAAGACATAAAAGGACCAGGAATATAGCCTCAGGGGCACAAGTGCTTTCCTGGCAATTGCAATGTTCTAAGTTTGATTCCCAGTACAAAAAAGCAAGAAAGAAGGAAGAAGGAAGGGAGGGAGGGAGGGAGGGAGGGAGGGAGGGAGGGAGGGAGGAAGGAAGGAAGGAAGGAAGGAAGGAAGGAAGGAAAAGACCTAAATATTAGTCCAAAATATCTAGGAATGACCTCACCCTGGAAAGACAGTGACTGAATCTGTAATGCTGTGGAGCCACCTCCCCAAGTTCAGCCTTTTTCTCTCTCCCCCTGCACTTCAATTCTAGCAGTGCCTAGATACAGAAATGTCTTCCTCCCGTTTCTGGTTGTTTCATCACTTTTAGCGATGAAGGTTATTTATTTAGACAACTGCAATAAAGCTGTAAGCTTGTTTCTGGTATGCTCTCTCCCCATGACTGTCATTTTGATGGAGTGAGAAGGTCTTCCTCAGAAGTCATTTACCTGGTAATAGGCAGGAAACACTCATTTCTATTTCAGATTCAGAGGAACTTGTGTCTCTGCCTTGATCCTTTTTGACTTCATAGATTTAGACAGCTTCGAAGGCAGCCTTTTGACGATACAGATGAAGCCCTTAGACCCATGTCAGGCACCAGGTAATTATCTTTATACTTGATGTCAGAAACAATGCATCCGGGCAATCTGCTCCAAAACAGCCTCTTTAGATTTGTGTGCTAAGGAGTAATTTTAAAAGATATTCTCAAGTAGATGCTGCTCACTTGTTTAATAGAAACAGAAATACCTGACAGGGACCTCAATAGCTGTAAAATTAGGGGGACCGCCCAAACAGCAAAGGACAAGAGCAGTTAAAAGCAGGGCAGAACATATTGGGACAGTACAGAAAAAACGGAGAACGCCTCCTACTTCACCTATTTCCCTTAAATTATTTTCCAGTTGGTGTTGAACCTGACAGACAGTCTTGAAATGCAATATCTGCTCAACGGTAATCACCAGACGCATCAAATTCCCATGAGCCCTCAGCAACGGGAAGAGCAGACATACTGGGATTTGGTCCTTCACAGGATGAGGTGCTACAGGAAAGGCAAATGCGGTGTTAACTAAAGTGTTTCTATTTGACACAGTGAGTGGAGCTGCGAAAAGAGAAGTAAAACTAGTGCCCTTAATAAATATGTAGGTAAATGAGCAGCACTGTGGAATTTATTCGCAGTCAAGAAGAGGGACCAATAGGTACCTCAGCGTCCATTTAGGTTGGAATATCTCTGAAGCGGTAAATGAGTCTCAGAGAAAATGTGTTGCAGCTTAATACGTACAGCAGCTGTTACCAGCACCTGGCTCAGGTTTCTGACTGCCATGTAGTACACTGTGTAAAACCCAGATAAAATATTATCTTGTAGCTGCGATCACAAAAATAAACAACCTGCTCATGATACCACTTTAGAGTCTCCGTGGGAAGAACGCTGTGTCTGGAAAATTTCCTTTCTAGATTCCTTCTATACAGTTCATGGATAGAAACATTGCGGTCGAAGCCTTCCCTGGGCAGAAGAGAGATGGCATCTGATAGTGGCTTTCCAGATGGCTCTTCACCCAACTCCACAGAAGGAAACCAAGCTGAGCAGACTAATGACTCAAAGCAAGGAATCAGTTAGATCAGGACCAAAACGGAAGTCCTCATCTCACAGTAGATTTTTAGCTGGGATGACTATATTTTCAGATGGGCCATTGTGGGGTGCTCAGGTTGGCCTAGATCTCCTGGGCTCTTATGATCCTCCAGCTCTAGAGTGAATGGGACTACCAAACATGACTGCTACCAGGCTGAGCACATGACTGGTGTGACTGGTGTTTTTCCAACCATTGAAGGGTCATCTATTCCAGCAGCCTCTAATAAATCTTCTCTCATTTATTTGATCATGATTCTGACCCTATGGACAACTGAAAAACTACAACAACAACAACAAAACCTCCTATTCCTATTATGGGAAATAGAAAAGGAGAGAGACATAAGATCTGTTGTGGCGAGTGGAAATAAGAAGTAAGCAAGGGTGAATGGCTCCGGCCTGGCATTTTCCTGTGACTCTTCCGTAGCATCATGGCTTCATGCCAAGGGATTCTTGGTCTCATCATTTGGGGCTGTGAAACAAGGCCCTGGAGTCAGGCTGCTTGGCTTCCATCCCAGCTTTTCCACTGCGTGAGCATGAATAAATTATTGGAAGTCTCAAAGTTTCAGTTCTCTTATCTGTCAAATAAGGACAGTGAGATGCTCTCTATCTTGTGAGCTAATCCCCTTGAACATGCCTACCTAGCGCTGGGTCATTTTGTAAGAATTGAATCCAGGTTTGTGATTATTACAAGGCCCACTTGGGAGGTGACTGTGCCACCTAGATCTATAGTAGAAATTTGTAGTTTATATTGCTACAGCTAGGATTTTTAATGCCCCCTGAGAATCCTATATTAAGGATGTGCTCCCTGAGTTAAGAGCTGGAGATGTTGCAGGAAGTCTTCTTTCCAGTCCCTGCGGGTGCACTCAGTGAGGGGGCCCTTCCTCTTGCTCTCTTCTGGTCAAGGAATGAGTGGCCTTGTTCTCCCAAATATTCTGCACTATGATCTGCTGCCTCAGTGCAAGCCCAAGCACCACAAGGACTGGACTTGGGTGTTGCTGGGTCTGAAGAAACTCATGGTCTTTGTAAGGTGATTTACCTCAGACGGTGGTCACAGTAATGGCAGTGGGACTTATACAACTGTCGTTATTCTAACATCAGATCTGTTGCAGACAGAGCGTGAAGAACTTTACATGTACCTGGTTGCTAGCTTTCCCTAGAAGTCAGGGCAGGATGGAAGAAAAACTCTTGGAAGGCTCCAAGGTTGGAGTAAGTTTAGCAAGAAGGTAGGATGGGCATGACTGGTATTTAGGGAAACCGGAATATAACCATGCTAGAATGATTTAGGATTCTATAAAGGGTAAACTGTTAGAGATGAGATGTGATTCTTCCCACTAGGACCTGTAGCATAACAGGTATACTAACAAAGAATACAATTTTTTATCTACAGTTTCAAAATACGACAGAAATTTTAAAATGTAGGATTAGATTAAGACATTGTAAGCCAGAGAATTACCAGGCTAGATAATGCAACTGTCAGTAATGACCAATTTTAAAATACCTGGGTCTTCATTGAGCATATGTATTTGAGTACAACATGTATATTTTACATTTGCTTTTTAAAAAAGTATTTAGCACAGGGTCTACAGAGCCCTACTACACAGATTGGAGTTAGTGATTCTACTATTTTCAGCTTCCCAAACACTAAGGCCACAGGTGTATGCCACCACACCTAGTCTCAATCACCTTCTCAGTGTGGCATGCTGGGGATTGAACCCTGATCCCTGCCTAAGCAGATGCTTTAATCTGCTGAGCTATCTGACCAACCCTGTCTTTTTTTTTTTTTTTTTTTTTTTTTTTTTTTCCTACATCAAAGACCAACCTCAGGACTGTGTACTTGCCAGGAAGGTGCTTAGGCTGCTGAGCTATATTCCCAGTCCTATAGTTTACATTTGAGATATAATGTCCTTCACACCTGCAATACACTTTCCTTAAGTTGTCCTCCAACATTGTTTCTTTCTTTTTTTTTTTTTTTTTTTTTTTTTTTTTTTTTTTTTTTTTTTTTTTTTTTTTTTCATTGAAATTGGGCCAGGGCCAGGGAGACAGCTCAGCAGCATAAATGCCTGCCTAGAAAGCACAAGGTTTTGAGTTTGATCCCTAGTGCAGAGAGAGAGAGAGAGAGAGAGAGAGAGAGATAGAGAGAGAGAGAGAGAGAGAGGAGTGCCTCATTCTGTAATACACTTTTCCTAATACAATACATTCAAACATACTTTTACAACCTTAAATATCATAGTTCTCATTTTATAAGACTGATCATGTGTAAGATGAATTTGAAGCCCAGCAACTTAAAAAAAGAAGAAGTAAATATATCTTTATTGAGTTTCCATTTTATAAAAGCATAATGGCTGGTTTAGAAACATACATAGTTGAAGAAAATGAATATTCTTGGAATCATGGTGTGGATAATTTGCTAGTTTTCTGTAATGTAAATTTTCACACATGAAAAACAAATAGATTAAGCTTTTATGTGGGAAACAATAGAACAGAGCCAAACAGCATGGAAAGTAACAGCTTCATGAGCCGCCTGGTCTCAGTCCAGACCCACTGCTGAATCTTTCCTTTCTCGGTTTCCCGTCTTGTAACCGTGTGGCTGCTGAACTTTCCCGCTGCTCATCCCCACACGCTCCGATGCTCTTTTCAGCTTTGCTGCTTGGCTATCTACCTTAGACACCAGCCATGCCTTTCTGGCCTCAGGGTGCTGCAGTCCGTCTCACACTACTGAGAAACCATGCCCATCCACCAGTGGTTTCAGGCCTCACCTCTCATGACCGTGGGTGGCACGTGACTTGCTAGGATATTCCAAGACTTCTCCTCTGGCTGTGATAGCTTTATTTCTTTCTGAGGTTACTGCCTCCCGATAGCACTGCCTTGGTCTCTACTCAATCTCCCTGGTAGTTGAAGGAAAACTCATTCCACAAGGACTCACCCACGTTAGGAGCATTTCTACTACACTACAAGGCCTCTTGCTCTTCGTATTGGTTGGTGCTCAAAGGCACAGATCCCTCACACAGCTTCCTGCCAGCCCCCTGTGTGTGTGGAGCTGTGATGCTCCAGTCTCAGGTACCTATCATTTTAACCCTGTCTGATGTCTTCATGTCAGAAATTCTGTAACACTTTCTAGAATGACAGAAAGAGTCCTGAAATAGTTTTAATTGGATTTTCATTTTAAAAACATAGATGACTTTACTTACATCAAGGCATTTGAGGAAGCAAAAGCATGTACTATCAGAGAGTTATTTAATCTAATATTAAACCATTACAACTGTTTTAACATTTTTAAAAAATGTAACAACATGGCAGCCTTCAGTAAGTCAGGGTAAGAGAACAGCTCTCCCACCTATCAGCGTGCTTGGCTAAGAGAGCTGCTATTTCTTTTCTATCAGATAGCTTTGAATGTTCTTTAACCATGTGAACCGTTTTATTTAAACTCACTATCCAAATTGAAAGGCAGAAAGTCTAATGCACACGGACTTTGTAATATAAAAGTTAAGGCCAATGATAAACACAGTGGTAATTCTACAGATTTTTCTCAGCAATCCTTACTTTATTATATACAAAGAGTTAAAAATCATGAGTACGTGAAGTTGGCTTTATGCCATTGAAAAACAAAAAAAAATATAGCAAAATATATTTCCAAAATTATTATTATTATTCTTTTTTTCTGGAACCAGGGATTGAACTCAAGCCCTTGAGCTTGCCAGGCAAGCACTTATTCTACTGAGCTATCTCCCTAGGCCCCAGCAAAATATATATATCTATTAAGTCTGATTTAGATTTTCATTTATTGGAACTTTTCCCTATTAGTTTAAGAAAGCTGTTAGAAAATTGAAACTGAGTAAGCTAGTGAGATACTAACAGAAATGCTTGCAATCGCAGTTTAAAACATCTTTTCATTTTATTAAACAGTATAAAGTCCACCAAAATTAAAAATATTTTTTTTTTCATATAGTAGGATGAGGCCAGAGGCTTAATCCTGAGATCCATTCAGATGTTTTTCCTTTCTATTTTGGAATGGGATCTTCCTGAATCATTAAATTGCCTACTTCTTACTCAGCCTTAGGAGCTTCCTGCCTCAGCCTCCCGGGCTGCCAAACTGACAGACATGTGCCACCATGTCCAGCTCTCGGCTGATGTCTCATCGACTGCTAAAGTTTCTGTTAATTTTAATTTCTAAGGATGCTCTCTTTTCACCTATAACTTTATATTTATTGTCACTAAATTAACATAAACTGTCATTTTAGCTTCTGAAATGTATTCTTTTATAAAAGTTATTTTATTTATTTATTTTTTTTTTTTTTTGGTCTTTTTGAGACAGGGTCTCACTGCACAGTTCAGGCTGGCCTTGAGCTCACATTTGTAGCCCAGGCTGGTCTTGAACTCGCACCGATCCTCCTGCCTCAGCCTCCTGAGTGCTGGGATTACAGACGTGCGCCACCACGCCCGGCTTAAAATTTAATTTCAAGTAAATTACAATGTCTGCATTTACATGTTCAACGTAGAAAGTTGTGGTTTGCTTTTCATATATAAATATTACTAAAGGGAGCTCTAAATTGAAATTTAATTTTTCAGTAATTTTTACTTCTGTATCTGAACTGAAAACTACTCACAGAAACCATTTATTCAGTATTCTACTAAATTGATGAAAATACTTATAAATAATTAAAAATTCAGGACATTACATGTTATTATAAAAGTGACTCTTAAATAAAAAGAAATTAAACATGATTAATGAAAATAATGAAGGCATATTCTCAGCATTTCTAGAGAATAATGAAATCCATGTTTTGCTTGATTTATGACATTCGAATTAATGTTACCATTATGCATCTTTAAAAAACTGATAAGCTTCTTATCTAGATATGACAAATATAAAACGAATATAAGTCCAATATCAACTAATAATTATTGCTGCGGATATAGCTCAGTGGCATAAGCACCTGCCTGGCAAGCCAAGGACATGAGTTTGATTCTCAGTAACATAAAAATAATAGACAAACAAAAAACAAGTAATAATTCTTAATGATTCAGTCATGATCAGGAAACATACAAACCACTTGTTCATTAGCTATCTTTTTTTTTTTTTTTCATTAGCTATCTTGATTCAAATCATATTTATTAATTTTATAGGGACAGCAAGAATGACTAGTGTCTGCCTAGGGGTTTAAGATTCTGAACAAATCTATAACTTAGTAAACCATAATTCCAGTATAGTTATGTGCTATTGGTAAGGTAAATTTGTTTTGATTAATCAATTAATTAGTTAAATGGTACTGAGGAACACATCTAGGACTTGCATACTGAGCTATATCTTTAAGCTTTTATTTTCTGTTTTAAGACAGGTTGTTTTTTTGGTTTTTTGGGGGGTTTTTTTGTTTGTTTGTTTTGTTTTGTTTTTGTCTTTTTGAGACAGGGTCTCTCTATGCATTTCAGGCTGCCCTTGAGCTCACTTTGTAACCCAGGCTGGTCTCGAACTCACACTGATCCTCCTGCCTCAGCCTCCCAAGTGCTGGGATTACAGGCTTGCGCCACCACGCCCGGCATGCTAAGTTATTGAATTGCTGAGGCTGGAACTGAACTTGTGATCCTCATTCTCGGCCTCCCAGGGTGGTGGGATTACAGGCATGTGCTGTGATGCTCAGCTAGACTGTTCTCCTTTTAGGCTACTTTATCCTACTAATATCATTTAGATATAGCTTCAATTGGCATACAGTTCACATAAGTATTATTGGAGACAGAAATATGTCATACAGCAACAAACCAGCAATGCAACAATCAGAAAGCGGAATGCCAAGTGGCGCAACTTCTTTCAAAATGAATGCATTAGAGTTATAAGCTACAGTTTGAATGTTGTCTTAAAGACAGCAGCTACAAGTCATTTTTCTTACATAACCACAGACCAAACACTAGCCAGATGAGCCAACCACCCACCTCAGTGCATTCCAAGCCCACTTCCTGCATTTCTATGTATCTCGACGACATCACATTTAAATTAGTGAAAGTCATGGGCTTTGTCTTAGGGAGAATATTCACAAGTTCCTACATACAAGAAAAGAAGAGCTTTCAAAATGTTTTATAACTTTAGCTAGGGCTATTAAAACAGCAATTTGTACCCTTCTAACCTGTTTCAACACCTACTGCGTTGAAGTGTTATAACTGAAAAACACCACCGTGAATGTCTTTAAAACTTTCAATGGTTCTCTCTCTTTTTTTTTTTTTTAGTTGCCTAGGGATGCTGCAGAAAAGTAGCAAGCTGGACAGCTCACACATCAAAAACTTTTTATCTTACAGTTTGGAGGTTAGCAATCTTAAATCCAGGTGTTGGCATGGCTAATAACTACTGGGGGAAGTTCTGGCCCTCAAATGAGTTCTTGCTTTGTCTCTGTTGCACTTCTTGCCACGTCTCTTCACATTGCTGTCCTTCTATACCTTTATGTGCTGATTTCCCCTTTTTAAGAAGGTAATCATAGGGCCTGATGAGATAGCTCAGTGGTCTAAAGCACCTCCTTAGGCAAGCGTAGTCCAGTGCAGGGACCGTAGTTCAATCCCTGGCACCATGTGCCACACCAGCACTGTCCCCAGGGTAGCCTAAGCTGGCCACAAAAAAAGAAAACAACAACAGCAACAAAAAGACACCAATCATAATATATTAGGTCCACCTCAATGAGGTCATTTTAATTTGATTGCATTTATAGAGTTCTTAACTGAAAATAGACCACCCTCCCAAGTGCCAGGGCTCCAAACTTCCATGTGTACAACTTTACCCATAGCACTTGATTTGGAGCTAATAGTGCTAAAAATAATTAAGACAATCCCTTGTGGCAGTGGTGGCAAACAACCAGGAGCTACTGAAGGCTTTTGTACCCCTGACAGCTCTCCAAGCTTGGCCATCATGGCCATGGCTTGTAGTAGTTTTCTGAATGCAAAGCTGGGGGAAGGTTAAGGTAGCAAAGAAGCTGCTGTCCTCTGGAGCAGCTGCTGCTATGTAGACAGCTTCAAGTCCTGGAGGACGGAAGAGTGAGCCAGAGATCTGGGGACAAGGGAGTAGGTCTGGAGAGAGGCACAAGCTAAGGCTGTATCCAGGAAGTGTGGGCAAATCCTGAGATGGCTTCCTGATGCTCTGTCCACTGTGGCTGCAGCCTGGGGCCTCTCAAGGTCCTGGTTCCTCCATAATTCCCTTAGAGCCAAGCATTCTCCATGCCTTGTTGTTTGTACCCTTACAACCGCCATTTTTAGCTGGGTGTGGTGGCGCACGCCTGTAATTCCGGCAGTTGGGAGGCTGAGGCAGGAGGATCGGTGTGAGTTTGGGACCAGCCTGGGCTACAGAAGTGAGCTTAAGGCCAGCCTGAGCTGCATAGCGAGACCCTGTCTCAAAAAGGTAAAAAAATAAAAAATAAAAAAGAACCGCCATTTTTTTTGTCTTCAAAATTATTGACATAGAAGACAATGTCTTTTATACTACATTGTTTCTCTTCCATGTTGTTTTTTCTCTTCAGGGAAGCAAAGATGCAGCCCAGGGTGTGGCCTGATGTGTAGGATCATCTTTATAACTTGTATTCTCCAGGAAGCACTGCAAGCATAGGCTGCTTTGCACACACATGGTGAACACTGAAAAGAGGAAGACAGCAGTACACTAAGCCAAGCCTGGGCTTCTAAACAGGAAGTCCTCTGTGGCAGCGAATAGTGATCCCTGGTGTTGACACATGGTCCATGCCAGCTGCATGCCTCCTCTTCAAGCTCTTATTCTTCAGACCACAAATGATCTGACATGACACAGTACACTGAAAATGTAAAGGTTAGACAAATCATTCAAAACTCAGTAAGAAGTGGTCAAGCAATGGCTGTGATTCATCCAGATGGCTGAAACTGACAAAAGTTCTGCAAACCATAGTACATGGTTTCAGGGTAATCCCTGAGGGGACCTGACTGACCTTGTCAGATACAAAAGTTACATATTTTTTTGTAACTTAGGTCTTGCTTCATCTTGGTCTTAACCATCAAGCAGAAAAATCTCACCATGCAGTATAAAAAGGAAAGCCATATTAATATACTGAGCTGTAGAAGGCTCAAGTCAGCAGCCCCTGATAATGCCAGATGAGCTGATAATCCAGTATGGTTATGGACTACTGACTATATATACAGCCACTTCCTATTTGTACAATGAAAAGAAAGATCTGTACTAATGATGTTTAGACAAGAAATCATGTCTGCATCTTATGCTCTGAACAACTATGAGGAAGACAACATTATGCAATGTATTAACTATTATAACATAATAATAATAATAATAATAATAATAATACAATAAAAGATAAGTAAAAAAGCCCAATAAGAGGGCCAGGGTGGTAGCTCAGTGATCTAAAGTGCCTGCTTACATAAATTTAGGCAGGTACAGGTGACTTCGGATCCCCAGCAACACAAGCAGCACCAGCCCTGCCCTCATCCATTATCCCCTTTTTCAATCTTTCCTCTTCCTTTCCTGCCTCCCACTTGCCCTGCCACACACATCACCAGAACATGCAGAAGCATGAGCACATGTGTTTATGTACCACGGAAAGCCTTGGTTAGCTTTCTGTTTCATTTTTAAAGAAGTTGAGTCAATAAAAATAATAAGTTTTGTGTAACACTTCACCTTACCAGAAGGATCCTCACATGGAGTCAATAAAAATAATAAGTTTTGTGTAACACTTCACCTTACCAGAAGGATCCTCACATGCATCGTGCGCTTTGCATGAACCATCTGCTCTAGTCACTCTCCTCAAGGTCTTATGAGGTGAGAGATGGAAGGCCAGACGGTCTGTTGTATCCAACTCTATGTTTCTTATTTAAAAAAAAAAAGTTGTGTAAGGTCAAATTATGCATGGAACTTCGCTTCTAGGATACCTGAGAACTTGTCCAGGTGGGGTCAACCTGACAGGGGCCATGAGTTCTTTAGTCACTACAGCCCCGCTGGCCTTGTGGTCCTACCTGAGCCACTTCTCTTTGTGGAAGCTGTCCTACGGACTTCAGAGGAAGCTCTGTTCTTTTGGTGATCTGTCACTTTCCTGGAGTCATCCTGATTGAGCAGACATTGGATGTCCCTAGAGGGGTGGATGCAAGGCCAGGGTCAGAGCTCTTCCTTAGCCCCCACCCAAGAGTTACATGGGAAAAACAAAGAGTGATGTGTGTATAGGACAGGATGTTCATAAGTGCATTCAGTATGAAGTGTTGGCATTTGTATGGTTGAAGCCAGTAGTGCCTATGGTTTTATAAGACCAGGCTAATCTGATTTTTTAAATATTTTTAACAATAACAGAATGTATTTTAAACATGTACTCTGGAATTAGATGGCTTTAAAATGTATGTCTGGAGGAGGGAAAAAGAGAGAGATCCCTTCATCAAAAAATGTGTAGAAATCACTTTGCTCCTTCCCCCAAACCTCAGATACCTGGGATGTGGCAGAAATTACGTTGAGAAGAGGGAACTTGTGACTTCTGTTTTGTCCCCTGATGTAGTAGCACCATTTACAGCGTGTTCACTGAGCTTCAATGTCTTCACGCAAAAAATGAAAATGGCATTTTCTGTGTGTATCAAGTGATGGGAGACAACAAAGGCACTGAAGCTCAAGCTCTGTTATATAGACAAGGTTACGCTGTCCTGCTGCCTGTACCTAAATAATACGTTGCCAACTTATTTTACATATCCTAACAGGAATCTGCATCAAAATATTTTCTGATTAAATGCTTTATAACTGCTATTCTGTGGTCTTCAAAACATGTAACAGAAAAATCTTATGTAATGATCAGTCCTAAGTAAACAACTTCTACTTCCTAAATTCATTACAGCTCACAGTAAGTTATTCCCCCCAAAATCAATTTTTCATGGTGTTTTTTTTTTCCTGGACTATAAAACAACATTTATGCATTGTGCAACTCACAAAGATACTGAGATGATATACTTCAGCCTACAATTCTAAAATTACACAGGCACGAGAGCTTCAATATGATCAGGATGTTGACTTAAAGACATCTTCGCAGAGATGGTTTTAGTTTTGCATATTGCAAATATAATCTTGGCTCAGCTTTGTGGATTTAGAGTTGGCCTTCGTATCTGTAGCACACATGCTACTGGAAATAAAAGATGACTGCTGAAATGAAGTTCAGTTAAAATGAACTTCCCTTGAAATCTTTGTAAGTGGCAATTATTCAAAATAATGGTGTTGAAATATTTTCACCCCAGTGCCTGGTGACACCTGCGATGGTAGGTTTCTTTACAATACAACTTTATCTTCCTTGTTAACACTAAGTCACACAATGTCTGACGTTTCCTCTAATCCCATCTGTCACAGTTAGGCATGCAACGATATTTAAGTTTTTCACTTTGGAACAAACTCAGGATCCTATTTGCAAAAGAAGTTCACAAAAGACTTAAAAAGAAATTTAAAAAGACATGTTCCCAATGTATTCAAGTGAGACAAAAAAATAAGTACTCTGAAAATTCGTGTGTGATGGAAAACAGGCTTTTGATGGCAGGAGCTACCAAGCAAAACACAGTTCGTGCTTGGACTTTTCTGACTCTCTGGAAGCAGATCAGAGCTGATTTGAAAGAAAAGCAGCTGTCGTGTGTCTCCCAGCTTGGGCAGTAGCTTCTCCTGCATTCTCCCCATAAGAATAAAAGGCTTATTTTCAACCTTCCATTGCCTGAAGCCTCCTTTTATACTTTTGGGACCAGTGAATTAGAGGGTGATGCATCCCTGGAGACAAGGTCTCGGATGTTCTTTTCAGGCACATTGGGAAAGTGTGGCTGTCGGCTGCTGACAGAGTCAACCAGAAATGCATGGCTGATTTGGCCGTGTCACATGCCATAGAGGCAGAAGTGACAGTGTGAACAGAAGAACACTACATGAAGAAGTTGCTTCCCTACTTCTTCTTTAAAATGGAAGAAGAGAAAAAATAATAATACACCTCATTAGGATTCCTGCTGAGTGCTTTCCAGTTCCTCTGCTTTTGTCTTTCTCCCACATGTGACTGTTGTTTCAATTTCAAACTGCCGCTTAATTACTTGACTTGTGAGATAGGTGTGCAGAAATGATTGACAGGGACAGACTGTAAAGACGCGATCCTAAGCTCTCAAGGAAACAGATAAATAATCTGGTCTTCATAATGAAGGCCAGAGTGTGTGAGTACAGGCTTCTAGAGGTGAGCAGCACTATTCTCAGAGCTTCCTATGGCTGCAAGTCCCAGAAGCTTAGGAAGAGGAAAGAGAAAGGGAGGGCAGCCCTGGGAATCAAAATCAGAGAGCTCTTCTTGCTAAATCCTCTACGAGGCACTGGGGCATCTCTAAGAATGTCTACATCACAAACATAAGCTCCCATGTCCTGTAGCTTAACGCTAAAGGAACACAAGGGATTCTCTTTGTGTTCACGTAATCACACAATGGATTCATCCCTGTTAGATCGTCAGCATACTCAGTCTGATTCATCTCTTGGATGAGTTTTCCAGGACCAGAAGTAGCCACAGAGGCACAGGATGGTGGCTGGGAGGACCAAGCAGTGAAAAAGGAGCCATCAAAAGGACCAATGCAGGAAGGACTTTCCAGATGGTCCCAGGCATAGGTCACCAGCAGGACTTACTCATGGCTTTGTGGTTCTTTGTGTTTTATGGGAAATTATGAGGTTGAGGGATAAGAAAAACTGTGCCAGCCACAGAATATTCCCTGGACTCTCAGTTTCACATTAGAGTCTCCTATTTTCAGAATGTGTTGAGATAATTATTTCTATTTTTTAAAAAAAAAAATACATTTAGTATGGGGTCTACAGGGCCTCACTAGGTAGATCAGACTCTTAGCGATCCTCCTGTGCTCAGCCTTTGAAGTGCTAGGATCACAGGCACGTGCCACCACGCCCAGTCTCAGTCGCCATCTCAGCGCGCCCAGGAGTTGGAGCTGGCATGGCATACCTGACACTGAACCAGGCCCCTGCATCTGTCTAATCAAGTGCTTTAGTCAGCTGAGCTATCTGGTTGGCCCTTGTTGAGATAATTATAATGCAAGAAGATGTAGAGAATACAGAAGATGTTTAAAAATTATTTGCATAGCTTTAAAGTAAGTTTGCAATTCTGCTTCCACAGACAGAAATAGTTCACCTTCGCAAAAAGGTTGAAAATTTTATTTTTTTTTAATTAATTTGGACTTGTCTGTTCCTGATGTAGACTGACTTTAGATGGTGGCAACGAAGCAACAAGAAAAAAGGTTATGTGAACAGCATGGAGCTTCATTTATTCCGAAAAAAGTTCATAGAGCACTGGCCGAGAAGCAGGCTGCTACCACCCAGCAAGATTTTTAAGAGGATCTGTGAGTTAATGTTTACCAAGTGCCTTGATATCTGAGGATTAAAAAGCACACATCAGAAAGAAGTGAGTGTGCCGGGATTTGGAAGCCGTTCAAAAATCCAGCCCGGCAGGTCTACTGGTTTGTTTTCAACATTTATTTAACCTTCTGCTATCAAGAAACCTGAGAGCGCTCTGAGGAAGTTTACTCTGAAGGAAATGGGGAAAGCCCACATTGTTTTTGAATCGTTCTTTTAAGGCTCCTCGGCGGCAAGAGTGTGTGTTTTATGATTATAAAAGCTTGCTCAGCTTGTGGAGAGGCTGTAGGCTTCAGTCTTCCAGCTACCCAAGGCTGGAGAGCACGCCACGCCGCCTTACGAAAGCCAAAGTTGTGAAAGCCCTTGAAGTAATCTTAAATTCTGTCCTTGACGCAGCTATAAATGAATGTGGCCTCTGTTCAGTATAGGCCGTGGAAGAGAACATGCCAAGGGGGAAATGTTTTGTCCACCTTGGCCTAGCCAGCTGTCACCGTGTGCCTACTAGCAGAGCGCACAGAGCTGCCCGATCTGTGAGAATAAGCAAACAGTTTTTTTTTTTTTCTCTGCAGATTCATCGCCCTGAGCTTCTTGACAATTGTGATGCATATTTACAAAGGGGTCGCATGCAAACAAGAAGCAGCGCTAGGGAAGGGGAAAGTATATGCTTCAGTAGATCTCAGGAGCCACCCCAGCCCGCTTCTACAGAACCAGGTGATAGTATTTCAAAGTGCTGGTTTGAAAGGCAAGTGCTTACTGGTATGAAAATGTTCTTTAATTAGTATTTATTTCAAGAGGCTGGGTGACATAAATTGCTAATTATGGTGATACAAGGACAGATTGGGACATTCCTGTGAGACTGACAGAGAAGAGTGGTAACATGTCTTTCAGGCTTGGGGTACATATGTTAGTTTCATTCAGCTTAATTTGACCCTAAATTAGCTTCGATCCTGTCTGCCCTTTTGGTAGCTAACTCGTGTTTGAAATAGCCTCCATAGCAGTTAAAACATCATGCTTGGTTTGGTCTTGAATGCTGTGAATGTCAGGAGCACATAGGTGATCCAATACATCATCTCTGCTCTATACAAGCTGCTTCATATTTTAATAAGAAGTTAAAGGAGTGGGAACTTTACATGTCTTTTAAGAGCTAATTGTATCAGTAAGTGAAAAAGCAAGCACTGTTTTTAAAAAAGGAGAAAATCAAATGGAAGAACAACTTTTATTTCTGAGTTTTTTTTTTTCTTTTTTGGGGGGTGGGGGAAGGGTCTACAGGGTGTTCAGGTTCCCACTACTAGATTGGACTCCTAGTGATCCGCCTGGGTACAGCCTCCCAAGAGCTGGGATTACAGGCACGCGCCACCATGCCCAGTTTTAATTGCATCTCAGCATGCCCTAGAGACAAGGCTGGCATGGTAGGCCCAGGAATTAAACCCCTGGACCTGTGCCTGTTTGCAGGCACTTCAATCTGCTGAGCTGTTTGGCCACCCCTTCTCTGAGTTTTAATAAGAAAAAATTTAAGAAACATTGTTTCTATATTAAAGCACTTAAAATATATGCATTGTTTATAACAGGACCTGGTATATAGTAAGAACTGCATTAGTAATAAAAGACACAGCCATATTCAGAAATTTATATGAATATTCATTTTCATATACTTTTAGGAAATTTAAAAAATCTTTTATTTATTTATTTATTTGGTAGGTTCTCACTACACAGCTCAGACTGATAGTGATCCTCCTGTCTCGCTTCCCCAGCACTGGGAATGAGTGTGTGCCACCATGCTCAGTTTTGGTAGCTAACACAGTGACCCAGAGGTGCTGGGGCTGGCACAGCATGCGGTACTGGGGATAGAACTAGTGTGCTTGTGCTTGCCTGGCAGGTACTTAGATTGCTGAGCTACCACCCCAGCCCATAATATACTTAAAAAAAGAAATGTATGGGCTATATTATTTTTCTCTTGTCCAAGGGTAACGGTTGCATACTTGCACAGTTCAGGTGCTCACCCTTGTTCTCCACACATCGTATATGAATCTGCAACACCCAGGCAAACCTATAAGGTAGGTACTATTAGTGTACAGTGTTGCTTGATGGGGACACTGAGCATCAGGCATGGTAATTTGTCAGAGCTTCCCGAGCTAGCAAATGGCACAGCTGAGATGGAGACACAGAGTGCTTGCATCCAGAGCATTTGCACTTGGCCATTTTGCAGTTCTGCCTGTCAGAAGGCCACATGCATTCATGGACTAGAACCAAGCGGCACTGTCCCTGTCCAGTCCCCTCTCTGGCAGGCTGTTAGCCATGCTTCCTATTCATGGGTGCCTTGGTGCCATAAGGAGTGAAGCTCACTGTGGTGTGCTCACAACAAGATCTTATATTGGTTTTGAATCCATCATCAACTGTAGAATCCTCACTGTGATATTCACAGCTGAGGAGGTAACTACTCAACAGCACACTGCTATTAACTCATTAAGACATGGTAGTCTATGTCCTTACATCTTTCACTATTCCAGACCAAAAAGAGCAGAGGGCAGTGGGGAGGCTAGCTTTTGGGTGATTACTTTTAATCTCTTAAGAACCTCAGAGTTGGTGTTTGATAAAGAATTTTGCTGGGGCCAGCAACATAGCTCAGTGGACTAAATGCCTGCTTAGGCAAGCACAGGGATAGGGTTTTAATCCCTGGTATGACATGTCACATTGGCCCTACCTTTGGGCATGCTGAGTTGGCCACCAAGACCGGGTATGGTGATGCACACCTGTAATTCCAGGACGGAGGAGGCTCAAAACAGGAGGATCACTATGGAGTCCAAAGTACATAGTGAGATGCTGTAGCAAATACATTAAAAAAAAATCTTGCTGGTCAGCTAAGTCATCTCAGTGCCTGCCTGACAGTGGAAGGGCCCACATTCAAGCCCCAGTACTGTATGCCATTCCTTCCTTGAAACCAGGTGTGGTAGCACATGCCTGTAATCCCAGGGCTGGGATAGTGAGACCTGGCACCAAACACATAAGTAAATAAACAAATACTTTCTAACAAAGAATTTTGCCAGTCTCAGTAACATTGAAAACTTATATTGAAAATGATGTAGCTAAGTGCTGCCATATTTCTGAAATCTTCCTAGGAGAGACAGGATACCTTGATATTCATTTGATAACCTATTAAGAAGACTATTGTTGCTGTTTTTTTTTTTTAACTTCTTACAGTTCAATGGCTGGGCTTCTAACATGGTTATTTATGATTTTGAAATACTTCAAGGTTTTTGCCTCTCATGTTTATATTTTTTCATATCTTCATTTGCCAGTTTTAATGATGTTCATGTTACTTGATTATTCCTACTTCAAATTTAGCTCAAAGCAAAAGCTAGGGCCGGGGAGATAGCTCAGTAGAATAAGTGCTTGCCTGGAAATTATAAGGTCCAGAGTTCAATCTCCAATACTGAATAAAAAAAAAAAAAGAAAGAAAGAAAAAAGGAAGAAAGAAAGGAAGAAAGAAAGAAAGAAAGAAAGAAAGAAAGAAAGAAAGAAAGAAAGAAAGAAAGAAAAAAAAGAAAGAAAAGAAAAGAAAAAAGCTATATTATTTACAAGGTACCTTAGGGGCTGGGGATATAGCTCAGTGGCACAGTGCCTGCCTGGTAAATGTAAGATTCTACATTTGTTTCCCAATGCCAAATGAACAAATAAACAAGCAAGACAATATAAGACACTTTAGGGCTGTCTCAGTTACTCTTCTCCTGTTGTTGGGACAAATCCTCAACACTCCAAAAGAGGGAAGAAAAGATTTATTTAGCTCAAAGTTACTGGAGGTTTCAGTCCATACTCAGCTGGCTGCAAGGCAGGGTGGCACAGGGCAGAGAGCAGCAGTTCATGGTGATGACACAGCAACAATGGCAACAGAGAGAGTCGTCTTTCTGTCTCTATATTACATTCAGGCTCTCAACTTCAGGCTGGGGAAAGTACTCACACCCATAATCCCAGCAGTGCTAACATCCATAATCCCAGCCTGGGATCACTCGGAATCCCAGTGGATCATGGGTTTATGTCAAACTCTAGAAGTCCCTGCCCCATGACTGCATAAGGCTTTGGGGGGACAACTAGACACAAACCATGGCAAGGGTCAAGTCATTTTGTATAAAACAAGCTACATGTTAGCTCTACGACACTAGGATACAGAATGATGTGGTGTGATTTGTCATCTAACTGTGATGCCAACTGCTTCAAATATATTAAAAAGAATGCTGAAAAATTCTGTAAGTTATGGGAAATAATTATTTCATGTTCCTTTACCAGTTGTTGGCATAGGGTTTGCATTCTCTTTACTTTAGGGTCCATATCTGTTTAACAAAGCCTCATTCTTAGACATTAATCTCAGACCACAACGACAGATATAGAAAGGATAACTTTATTTTCGAACCATCTTCATTAAAATCCTCCTTTTTTATTTTTTTTTTTGTGGAACCGGGGTTTGAACACACAACCTTGCACTTTCCAGTCAGGCATTTATGCCACAGAGCTATCTCCCCAGCCCCCAAAATCATACATTTTCAAAGTGCTAAAACCAGGTTTCCTCATGGAATATGATTTCTTCTTAGACTCTAGAAAGGTTTAAAGTTCAAGAAATAGCCCAGGGCTCTCAGTTGAATTCTCAAGGCTGTCAGTCTGAAAAATGCATAATTCTTTTTATTGAAGAACAGAGAACAATCTTCTTATTATGTCTTCTGAAAGAACATATTGCAATGGAAACAATGCTTTGTGAAACAGAAAAACTCCTCATTAAGAAGCTTGCAAGTGCATTTGGATTCTGAATTTCATTTGAAATGACAATACATAAACATACTGCATCTTTTTAAAGGGCTCATCACAAGTAATATTGCTTGTGCTAATGGTTTTCATAATAATCTCAGTATTTTTTTTTTTTTTTTGGCCAGCTCAGCCCACCCTGAGGGCAGAGCTGGTGCCCCATGTGGTGCCAGAGATTGAACTGTGGTCCCTCAACCTGCCTAAGTTTCTCTAAGCAGGCACTTTAGACTGCTGAGCTATCTTGTTGGCCTCAATAATCTCTAGTATTCTGTAGTTTTTAGGAAGCTAGAACTCCAGAAAAAAGTTCTTTATAAGGAGAGTAATTTTGCTTTAAATTTTTTAAATTACATATTCTGATAGTTCTCATATTATTTAATTTTTAAATTAAATTATAAAAATTTATAATTAAATTATAAAAATTTACCCATATTTTATGGGCAAATAGTGGCCATATTGAAATAAGATATGAAGCCAAAAAATAACTTATCATTATTATCACTTTAATCATTTATTTATTTATTTGGTACAGGGTCTTGCTATACAGCTTGGACTCCTAGTGATCCTCCTGCTTCAGCTTTACCAGCACTCAGATGATGGTAGTACACCACCACACCTTGGTCCAGGGCCAGCCTGCACGTGGTCCTAGGGATTGAACCATGTCCTTGTACTTGCCAGGCAGGCACTTGGACTACTGAACTGTCTCTCCAGCCTAATAACATTATTATTTATGAATTAGTACCCTAAGTCACTTCCATGCAAATAGTTTTGATTGCTTACCATGAATGGGGCAGTCACAGTACACTAGTGTACTAGAACCCATAATTAATTCAAGTGAAAGAAAAGAAAGCATACCGGAGAGCAAAACGCTCCACAGCATGTCTTGAAAAGGGTTTGGTGAACGTGGTCACGCCCATCACCTCCACACCAGCTTCCATCTCACACCACCGGCCTGTCTCCCAAGAGTTACTGCAATAACTTCTCAATTGTCACTAGAATTTACCTTGTCACCTGAAAGACTCTAAAAGGAAGTCTGCTCTGGTTATTTTTGAGACTGTTCATTGCTCTGGTAGTACTGCTGTGGTCACTGTTATATCCCAGAAGTCCCTGCAGGGGCTTCACCTGATCATCAGACTCTCCTTCTGCAATGGAGAAGGGGCCCCACTCCCAACCTTAGGCTTGGCCGTGGCCATGTGCTCAGCCTGGGCTCTCTGTCCCACGTATTTGGGTGGCTCCCTCCGTCCTCAGGTCTTGGTGCAAAGATCAACTTTAGGAAGTCTTTTCCCTTCATGATACATAGCTTCCAAGTCTTGACCTTCTCTTTTACCTTCCATCCCTTCAGTTTTCCTCTTAGAACTCTTCCAGGGTATTTCCATAGAACTGAGGACATTTCTTAGTATTGTTCACTGCTGTCTGCCTAGAACATTATAATTATCTTCCATATGAATGCATGCTTGCTCCATGTTCAGGACTGGGCTGATTCCTTTTCAGATACTATCTCATTTAATCTCCACCTACCCCTAAGACTTTGGAATCACAGGAGTAATAAAATAAGCTGACCTATATGTTATTACGATCATTCTGCCTGCTTGTAGTGAGCTAGGGAATAATTGTAATGATCCAGGGCAAAAACCAGGGGTTCTAGAGTAGAGTTGGTGAAAATTTACCCTGCTCAGCCTCACTTACCCACTGGGTGGCCCACAGTGTTTGGATGACTGTCTAGGCTGGCTGTTATCTATCAGCCCCGCTGTCATCTACACCACAGTCTTCCGACATTAAGGTCCAGGTGATTCCTGTGAGGAGCAAACTGTATTCAGTTTAACACTTGGCTCTCAGAAAGACATGGCTGATGTTTTCTCTCTGGGAATCTCTGCAGATACGTGAAACACATGACTCATAGGTAGGTAGTAGTTCCTGGATAAAATGTAGCTCCAAACAGATGAACCATTTTACATGAAAATGATCAATTTTGGCTAGATGGGTGGATCATCCCTAGGGGTAAATAGATAGAAGAGTAACTTTTAAATACATATCGTGAAATGGTAGTTCTATTTTGATTTCCTAGCAGTGGAAGCATACATGAGACTATTAATGAATCGATCCTGCTCTCTGCCTAAGGATTATTTTAAGAGAAAGAAAAGATGAGAAATGACAAGGGAGGAATCACAAATAACAAACACTGAGCTGGCCAGATAGCTCAGCGCATTAAAGCACCTGCTTAGGCAGAAACAGGGACTGGGACTGGGGTGTCGATCCTAGCATGCTGTGCTGCCCCTACTCTGGGGCATATGAAGAGGCCATTGAGACCGGCCATGGTGGGGCGCACCTGTAATCCCAGTGCTCGGGAGGCTGAGAGCAGAGGAGCACTATGAGTTTGATCTGCATAGTGGGACCCTGTAGACCCTGTGCTAACTACATTAAACACATAAATAAATAACAAACACCATCCTGAGAGCAGTATGAAAATCCATACGTATTTTTTTTAGCCCCATAAGATTCTGAAGAATCTGACATTTTTAGATTGGTTTGTAATTACTCTGGTAACCTGAGCCAATCTTTTGAGTTGCCCTGGCAACCAATTTTAGGAACATAAAGAAGTGTTAGCTGTTAATTGGTATTCATGGCTAGTAGCTGGTGTCTTTGCTCCTGTCTCCATGGTGACTCGGCTGTCACATTTTCATCTTGAAGATGAAGATGAGACTGCATCTGGGTGTGCCTGCGTGTGACTAAATTCCGTGATCCATGGTCTCTAGTGTCTTGCTTAATATCATCAAGTATGATTATTTTGAACTATTAGGGATATTGCCAAAACACAGTTGCTCTAGAGCAGTTTCATCTTTCTTCTCCTACCTCTCCATGCTTCGAGCTGCCATTTTAGGGCTTGTTTGTATGGTTGTCCGCCCAGGGATAATTCTGCATAATTCTCAGTGTGTATGTGCATCTCTGCACGTGTGCCTGTGTGCACGCGTGCACATGTAGCATATAGATGTTTCCAATATGCAAAATAGGATAAAATTGTATAAAGAAGGAATGATTTTTTATGAGTGTTTATCTGAGTCTGGAGGTAATGAATATTTTATTTGAGGAATAAATGTCAAATTAGAGACGTGAAACTCAACGTTTTCTGTATTGAAAATATACTCTCACACTATGTTTAAATAGTCGAGATGCTTCATATATCTAATTTCTAGCAGTCTCCTGTGATAAAATGTAATCCCCCAACTAAATAGTCCTGCTTAAACTGCAGTTTTACCTGTTTTTAAATTTTGATTTGCACTAGTCTTTTCTCAGTCCTTGAATTTACACAGAATTATTTCCCCACCAGAAGAGGTCTGCTGCTCAGTCATAACGCATCTTCAGTGTCACCACAGGTGCTGCAGTGTCACTACGGAGGTGAGGAGAACAGTTTGACTATGCCCAGCTGCTGTTCCTCCGTGAGAGGAATCATACATCCCAAAACCCATCAGCTTTCAACACTAGCCTCAGATTCTGGCATTCCCATTTACTGACCGGTGGCCAGTGCAGAAGAAAAACGTCAACAAAAATTTAAAAACAAACTTGAAAAGAAATATGGTCTAATTTTTCCTCATTTGTGGAGATAGTCATATGCAGCAGGAATCATTCATTTGTAGACTATTTTATAATCTAAATTCTCCTATAATGACTTGATAATTATGGAATGATTTCTCTTATAAAGTAGCTCCAACACACCAGTAACTAAACTAGTCCATAAATTTATTTTGTGGTTTAAATAAGCTATCCTAGATAAGAAACTTAACAGGTATATAATAAGCTGTCCTGATTCTTCTCAAAACAGCCCTGTGCATGGGGGAGAGAGGAGACTGAATGCAGGACCTCATCTCTTTTTTATAGTTTGTGTGTGTGTTTGTTGGTGGGTTTGTAACAGAAATCAAGTCCAGCACCTCACCAGGCAAGAACTGTTCTCTGAGTTACTTCCCTGGCCCTTGTTTTTGGTTTTGCTTTACTTTGAAACATCAGACTATATTCAGACTTGGAGTCTCATACCTTAACCTCCCAACATTATTTCCTTTTATTAAAAAAGCAAAAGTGTTAGTGATGTAGTTCCCATGCCATAGAATTCATCCTTTTAACTTTTTTTAAATATACATGTTGCTGTCCACCAAAGGCACATAGGATGACCTTGTAGAAGATACAAAGGCGCATAAGATGACCTTATAGAAGATACATTTGTATTGTGCTGGTTTTGAAGTATGTCCAAAAAATTCCTTAATACTCCCCTTTTCAAAATGTAGACCATAATTAACCTGCTTCAGACTATGAGTTGTGCTTGATAAATTGCTTCTAATGGATATGATATGGTACAAATGATAGCACGTGGCTTCTGATACTAGGTCCTAAAGCATGTTTTTTCTCTTAACTTTCCCCTTCAGAACTCTTATTTCAGGAAAAAAGTAACTGTCACCATGTGCCCTCTGGAAAGACACAGGTGGCTAGGAAATGTCACCTTAAAAAAGAGGCAGTGAGTCATCTGAGATTTAATGCTGCAGCTTCAGGCAACTTGGAGTTATCTGAAGTTCTAACTCATGTCTTGACAGCCAGCTCACCATTGGTTCTGGGCCAGAACGGCCAACTCAACTGCTTCCTAGCTTGTAAGATTACAGATGCTATTTGCTTTCATCTATCACGTTTTGAAATAATTTATTGCATAGAAATAGATAACTAATACAACATAATTTACAACCATCCAGAAGCTTACAAGTGAGATACATTAGCGTTAGGGTTTAATTATGGAATGAACAGAGAGTGTAGAACACTTTCAGTCTCCCAGGCACTGATAAAGCGCTTGTGAAGCTGTCAGGAGGAGAGGCGCTATTTGAATTCGCTATTAATGAAACATTTACTGGGTGTTAATGGCTCATCACTGTCAAAGAGCTTCCATGGTGTATAGGTATTTAAAGTGGATTTCTGTTAATGAGCCACTTGCCCAGCTGGGATCTGGGGAGTCTGATGGGAAGATGCACTGATGCATAACCTGAAGGTCGGCTTGACCAAACTCCTGGAAGCATTTGGGGTTAATTAACTGGTGAAATCAGTCCAAATTCCTGGAAGCTAGACATCCAACCTAAGGGCTTTTCTTGAGGTCATTAAGTGGGTCATCGATGGAAGAAAAGATGATGGAAATATACTTCGTTTAGGAATGGCAATTCCTTCTATGGCATTAAATCAATGTTTAAGTGGAAATACCCTTGATTGGATTTAATTTACTTAAAGATTGAAATGAAATTTCCTTTTCAATAGTGAATCCCATTAAAGCAGTAGAGAAATTGAAGTTTTAAACAATAAAGAATACTTGTATATTTTACCCACATTGCACACTTTGGGCCACTAAGTAAAATATGCCCCAAACTGCAAACTTCACTCACAAACATATTCAGGATGAAGAGGACTTGGACAAATACATTTGCTAGGAAGTTATTCATACTTAGGGGAGAAAAGAAAAAGAATGACAGGGACTTTGTATTTTTTAATGTTTTTTTAAATTTTATTATTTTAATGAGAAAGAAATAACAAGACAGTTTCAAAACAGTAAGACAGTTATGTCTAACAGTAAGACAGTTAGTAAGACAGTTATGATAATTAATACATTGCATATTGTTGTAGTCATAGTAGTTGTTCAGAATACAAGATGCAGACATGATATTTTTCTAAATGTTTAAAGAAGGCCATTTCCAACCTGCTCAGGTAAAAGAAGCTCTGAAAATTCTATCAAGATAAGGTAATTTGGGATGGGATAAAACTGAAGGTATTTTAGAAAATCATGCTATTTATAAACTTTTACTAGCAGGCTTCACTCCCACTTTTCTAAGATTACTTTATTAACTGAACCAGTTATAAGAGAACTATCTGGGTGCAGTTAAGTTGAAATCTACAATCAAGTCACATTGTTTTCCTTTGCTGCTATTTGTTTTCAAAAATAATTGCTAAAGATAATATCTGGTCTTCTTTTCATGTTATAAAAGTGTAAAACATGTAAGAAAGTTATTACAAGCATCTGTTTTATTGAAGGCTGCATCATAGCCTGCTGAAAAGGTGAGTCTTACTAACGACTCAATAAACCCATCTATTATAAAATTAATTAATGAATTAATTGTCTTTGAGATGGGGTTTCACCATGCAGTTCTTGCTGGCCTTGAACTCATATTGTAGCCCAAGCTGGCCTCGAACTCACAGAATCCACAGCAGTCTTCCTGCCTTAGTTTCTGAAGCCCTGGGATTTCAGGTGTGTAGCAGCATGCTTGACCCTATCATGAATTTTCAGCGATCTTTTCTTCAGAAGAATTAGCAATAGACTATGAAGTGTAACAATTGTATCCTGCCCTTTCCAGATCAAGCTACTTAAAAGTGACCAGACCAACACTAGATTGCAGTGGCTTTATGACATGACTTAAGATCATATCTTCCAGAAGTTCTCAGGCTTGAAGAGAAGAATGCATGACTTAGGTGCATACAGCGAGGCACAAATGATGCTATGTAGGACAGGCAGAAAGTGCAACAAAGCCAGGCATGGTGGCGCTCGCCTGTAATCCCAGCACTTGGGAGGCTGAGGCAGGAGGATCGGTGCGAGTTTGAGACCAGCCTGGGCTACAAAAGTGAGCTCAAGGCCAGCCTCAACTGCATACTGAGACCCTGTCTCAAAAATACAAAAAAAAAAAAAAAAAAAAAAAGAAAGTGCAACAAGACCAAAAGAAGCTATGAGTTTCTCTCCTAGGATTTGTCAAAGAAGTGAAGCACAGGTAAGCAGTGAACAAGATAGAAGGGAAGCTGGTGAGAGATATGGCTGTCAAGATAGGACAGGAAGAATGCATACCAAATTGCCAAAATGAACTCCTCCACCTCTTATTGTCCTCTCCTCTTATCCCCTGTGAGAAGAAAGGGTGAGTATTAAAGATCCAGGGGTCAGGCATGCTTCGAGAGTTCATGGTGACCAGATAGGAACATGGTGTCCCCAACTCCTTTAGAGGATCCGATGTGGATCCCTGGTGGGATATGGGTTTGAACAGATGTAGAAATGAGATTACAAAAACATGTAGGATCCACATTTTGTGTTTGAGTCTCATATCATGGCTGTTGAAGATTTGGGATCAGACAGTGGCATGATTATATTTGTATTGATAAGAAGGTATCCTATTTAGAGGAGATAAAGATGGGGATTGAACCACGCTGGTGACTGTGTACCCTGGATCTACAGCACAAATAACTGAGGGCATGAGCACAACACTGACACCTTGCATGCACAAGTACACACACACACACACACACACACACACACACACACACACACGAAATGCTTCAGTTCACAAATGTTCCTGTCTAGGACCAACTTGGTTGGCAAACAGAAGGATTTGACAAAAAAATATGCTTCCCGTTTGTGAGCTCCATAGGGCTGACAAACACACTGTGGCTACCTTCCTCAGAACAGCTCCTGCTTAGAAGGCTTCCTGAGAATGAACTGAGTACCAGCGTATATGTGAAACACTTCTGGGTACAAATTCCAAAGTAGATTAACAGGATTTCAGTTGAGGCTCACTGTTCACCCCTGAGATATTCATGGTAACAGGGAAAGTCATATGACGGGACATGGCTACCAGTATCTTACCACTGTGATACAAAAATGAAATTCCAGAGAATGGGACCCTACTGTCATCTAGGGAAACAACCAGGAAGGCTTACACAAGAGAGCATACAGAGTTTTTTGTTTGGTTTGGTTTGGTTTGGTTTGGTTTGGTTTGGTTTGGTTTGGTTTGATTTGTATCTGAAATGGAACTCAGGACTTTCTGCTTGCCAGGCAAGTGCTTATGCTGTTGAGCTATCTCACTGGCCCGAGTATTTTTAATTTGGGACACATTATTCAATCTCTGTATGGCTGTAATTTGACCAGGTTTTGTTATCACAAGTAATCACAATAGAGACATAACTTATTTTCAGATATTTGAAGCTGTAGTAGCCTTGGTGATAAAGCTCAGTGTTTCATTTAGGGTGAAAAATAACGCCTTTGGGAAGTAGACAGCTTCCAAGAAGTTTACACCTGTGGTTTAAAAAAGCAATCAGCCATCTTCTTTTGTTTGCTCTGAGAGTGAAGGCATACTTTATCTTCTTAAAAGTGTAAGAAAAACTTCAGAGCTTGGAATAGCCACAGGGAAATAACTTTAAGAGATTTGTTGTACAAATGTCTAGTTTTCCCTACAGTTAAAGTGCCTACACAGATGTTTAAGGAATTCAGAAGTTTGATCAGAGTGGGGTTTGCTTAAAACAATAGGTCTGAAACATAGCAAGTCTTTCTTAAATGAATGCACTGCTTCTCTTACCTTCTGCTCTTGTGTACAATTTCCAGCAATGTAGGAGTTTCCTCATCCCCGGACGATCCAGTTCATGGACTTTAAATGTGAATGATTAGCAGGCGTGGTGGCGCACACCTATAATCCTAGCACTTGGGAAGCCGAGGCAGGAGGATTGGTTCAAGTTTGAGATCAGCATGGGCTACAAAAGTAAGCTCAAGGCCAGCGTGAACTGCATAGTGAGACCCTGTCTCAAAAAGACAAAAAGAAAGTGGATGATTAATACTTTTAACTGTGTTTCTTTCATCCTCCCAAATGAATTCTGTTGTGAGTCTGTTCAGCTCCTCCATGAGCACATGCGGAGCATGCTTGTCAATGCAATCCCCATGAAGACGAAATAAATGAAGTGAACAATAAGCGCACTCCTCCCTATTCTTTCAGGACCAAATCTGGAAAGTATTTGACTTATTCGACCCCGGCAAAAATCTCCTTAACCTTTCAGACTTCAGCTTCTTCAAATGGCAATTTACATGTAAAAAATAACTTTTAGCAACTTTCTCGAGCAATTTGATTAGCGTTTTTCCTCCCTCTGGGCAGTGTGTGTGAGAGACTCCCAGGACAGGGATGAAAGGATGAGGTGGTGGCATCTTCCCATTCTTGGTGCTTTGTCGAGGACGACCTAGTCGACTCTCCTTGAAAGAAGCGCAGTTAGCTCTATTTGGGCTAAGCCTGGTCTAGAGTGGGGGAGGTTTCTTTTGAACCTCAGTTGCTTTAGGCAATGCAACTGGTCCAGCCAAGGTGCTCATATGTGACTTTAACAGCCAAGCCACAGGTCGGTGTTGCCCTGTCCCTCAACTCTCAAAAAGCATGTGTAAGCCAGGCAGGTGGGTTGTGAAACCGCATTCCACACTGTCTCTAGGACACAGTCTTGAGGAAGAGGCTATGACATCGCAAGGCACAAAAAGTTACACATACAAGCTGAAGCACTGACCCCAACACATTAGAAGCCACCTCAACTGTGCCATGCAGGTGACTCTGCATATCCTTCTTGCTGCATGCCACAGAGGTGACATCAGGCCTCCTACCTAGCCCAGGTTACAGCACTCAGGTACTTCCTGCCACTCCCATAGTCACTCATCCTCAAGCCCCGCCCTTCTTCACAAATTAATAAAACCCAGACTTGACCGTTGTTGTGGTTTTTGTTATGATTAGCGATTGCTCTAGCTGCATTTAGGGTTCCCCTGATACCTCACAACTGAAAATATGCGTTAGTGTCTTTATTCTCACCATGGATTACCCTGGAAGTAGGAGATTAGAAATAACTCATTAGAATTCAAATAACTTCCCCGTGGGATTGCAAATATAAACTTCCTGAACTGTGAGGAGGACCTGGATATGATTACAGCCGTGGAATAAGAGTGGAATGAGAGTCTTCCACTCTTATTCATGCACAAATAAATCAACTCATACCCTAAGCACAAGAGTCTCTTTCTTCTACGATATTTTAAATCCTCTTCCTAGAGACAACATGAAACAAATAAAACAGTAACTATGTGATAACATTCACCTTCTAAAGAAAATGTAACTGTCAGAGATCACAAAAGAAATGCCCCAGAGCACACAAAAGTCCAGTCAACTAGAGTCAACCTTGACAGAGTATCCCACAGGAAGCCATGTGACACACCCAGCTGCCCAGTATGTAGGCACTTCTGTAGTATGTTAAAACAGGGGCATTGTAATCAAAGTCTGAGGCTGAGGGAATGGAAATCTAGATGGGCAGCAGTATGCTGGCACACATGAGATTCCAACAGAAACATGGGTTCCAAGCTGAGCTAGAATAGGTTATCAGCTACCAACAGGACAATTAACTTTATGTTGTGAAAAACTTCTGCAGATCCTTTATAGTTCATTGATTAGAAGAACTAGTATGAGTGCAAAAGAGCAACTCATCAGTAGATAAATTAGAGCTGTGTGAATCATGTTCAAAAGTGTAGCACACCTGGTTCCTCCAGGAAAGAAGTCACCCCCTGAAGTGGGCGAAGTAGAAAAGCTGAATAGGAAGACTATTCACAGACATGCAGATAATCTCTTGAAGGAACCAGCAAAGGTTAGCAAAGTATGCAGAGGCTAGTGACAGGGAAGAACACTTACTGCCCAGAGTCGGAATGACAAGAGGAGTCTGTGACGCACTGCATCTGACAGTCCCTTCCGTGGAGTGGGCTGCGTGACAGGGCCTGTGCCTTGGACACAGAGGCAAGCAGCACACAGCGGCTGTGCAGGAAAGAGCCTCCTGGAGGCGAGCTTTGCCCTTACTTTTCCCTTCCCTCCATCTCTTTCTAGTGCTGTCCCCACCAGCCCCATTGCTTAAACTCACAGGCAATCAGAGGACAAGGCAGCCTGCTTGAGAGACCCATGCATCTAGCTTCTGGGACAGATGACAGCAAGCATCAAAGTGTGTGGTAGACTTGGAGAAACTCGAGGCTTCCATGAGCTTGAGAATGATGCAAAGGTTGTTCAGAAAAAAATAACTAATAGCTCAGTGGATTAAAGTGCACGCTTAGGCATATGCAGGGGTTGTGGTCAGAGGTTTGGTCCTGGGCCTGCCATGCAGGCCCTGCCCCAGGGCCTCGCTGAGACTGCAGTTGAGACTGGGCATGGTGGCACATGCCCATAATCCTAGTGCTTGGGAAGTTGAAAGCAGGAGAAACACTACAAGTCCAATCTGTGTAGGGAGACTCTGTAGACCCTGCACTAACTACAGAAAGAAGAAAAAAGAAAAGAGAAAAAGGAAAGGAAAGGAAAGATAAAAGAAAAAAAGAAAAGAAAAGAACGTTGCTCTTCAGAGATATCTGTGTGAAGATCACTTGTTTAACATAATGGATGTTCAAACTAGGATTCTACCTGAATTTGTGTGTAGAAAACAATAAAAACTTTGCCCATTTAGTCAGTTAACAGTAAGTCCTACCCTCAAGCTCTAGATTTTTTTTTTTTTTTTTTTTTATGGCCTACTCAGCCTGCCCTGGGCATGGGACTGGCGCAACATGTGGTACAGAGATCAAATCAAGGTCCCTGGGGTTGCCTAAGCTTTCATAAGCAAGCACTTTAGACTGCTGAACCACCTCGGCGGTCCCAAACTTCAGTTGAGGTGGCCTGTAGGAAGAAATCTTAGATCTCTCTGTATCTCTTCACTAGCACCCTAGTACTAGTCCCAGAAATTAGCCTTGAAACTTTCCAGCTGGGAAGCTGAGGAGTTTGAAAATCCTGCCTTAGGTGGCCCTGGTCCTCTGAGTAAGCTGCCTTTTCTCTCCCTTAGTAGAGAGCAATCAGAGCCAAGCACTGTGGAGGGAGAACTTCAGGCAATGGGAAGGTTGAATCCTTAGGAGTTAGTTCTCCATAATGTAAAGGGAAAGACAATAAAAACGTTTTGCAAAGATCATCCCCCTTTCCAAGATAAAAGCAAAGGATAGGGGTTGGGAATAGATTAAGAACAGCTTTAAGGGAAAACTAAAAATGAGAATACAAGAATTATTTTGCATTCCTACTGTGATTTAGACCATTGGCTCTCAAGTGAAATAACTTTATTTCTGGTGAGAAAATGAATAGTTTCTGCACTCTGGAGAGAATACAGACTATAGCTTCCTACCATGATAGGGTGCAAAGATTCTGCTAACTCATCCTGCAATGAATAAGTCAGTCCCTCAAAAAATTACCGAATTCAAAACTTCAGTAGGGTCAGTATTGAGAAATGCCTGTTTGAGTACTTCTAAACATTCTAATGTTCTATACCAAGGTTAGTGTGTCTCAAACTATGTGAATCTCTAGATGAACTCTGCTTCCTAAGTTGTGTGTACTTGGAAACATTTTATGATGACTTTGGGTCATTCAGGGCTATAATTATTTAAGCAATTACTGGCTTTATCTTGGGATAAACTGAGTAGTAAGTAAGCCCATTCCTATAGTGGTAATATTTGAAAGGAAACCATCAACAGAAATTTCAATGAAAAAACAGACCACAACTTTCTATTCAACAAATTACTAGTCAATAAATTAGTAGACTAATTTATTTTTCAAAATTTCTTAGATATAAAGAGATGTCAGAATATCAATATGTACACTAGTAATAAAGATATGTAAGGTATATATGTATACAGTAAGAGAAAGTATTTATTTTTAAGATAATCCTTTTAAAAGTATGAGTATTTGATTTGTTTTTCTTTTCATCACATAAATAAACTGGGGTTATAACAAATATGCACATTGCTCCTTTTCTGTGGCAGGGAGGCCTCTTTTACATTTTGATGTTCTGCTCAGAATGATCAATCATAGATCTTTCTAGTACCTTTCAGGACATTTTCCCCACCTCAGGGAATACATTTTAATATGGACTTTGTTGACATTTACACTGCTCCTCCCTTGGGCTATTATAGCAACTTTTATAATTTTGAGTACTTAAATAACACTTCCACTCACAAAGTTGGTAGGAAAAACCTCTCCATGCCTTTGGCTAATACTGTTGTGTGTTTTGCCTTTAGATCCAGGAAAAGGAAGGGGATGAGAATGAAAATCAAAACATTTTATTGCTCAGAGGTAGGAGATACGATAAAATATGGTGAATGTCTAAGTTTAAAAAAAATTATTATAATAAAAGATGCATCAAAATTACCATGATCCTCCTCAAAATATTCGTTTTCGTCCCAAACACACCTATTCCATCCCTCTTCTCATTTCTTTAATGCAGTTCTGGGTGTCCTCTTTCATGAGTGTCTTTAGTGGCACTGTTGTGGTGGCTTCCATGTCCTGAATAGATGTAAAGTGTTTACGTGTCATGATCGTTTAGACTTTGGGGAGGAACTGGAAGTCCTGTACCAGACAGCTGCATGAGGTAGATGAGGACACATTGCAATATTTTATGGGCCTTTTCTGTTGTTAGTTGGTCCTCGGCTGCCACAGACTTTGCCATACTTTTCATTGCCTCGTAAGGACACAGAAAGAATCTTCCAGAACTGCTTCAGAAAGTGATGGGAACGGTGCATAAGTGCGTGAGTGGATAAGCGACGACACGTCTTTTATGACAAATTTTTACAATCTGAACTCCCACTCTAAATGTGATCACCTCTGTAGTATTGAATTAATAATGATCTTTGAAATTAGCAGCGGAAAATCTAAGTCTTCAGCCTGAATTCTGAAGTATTGTAATGGTGCTTTCTATTTCCTTAGAAATAGAAATAAACAGATAAAAAACCATTAACAGAGCAGAAAGCTTACATATGAATGAGCTTAAATGAGCGATCTTCACTATATAATATTATGAAAAATAAAATGGACAGAAGCTCTGAACTTGGAAATATTTCTACAAGTTTCAATTTACTTAGTGACGTTTCCCTCACAGAAAGCTCCTGCCAAGTAAAATGCTCCTTATTCTTGTCTTAGGAAAATACATCTGCATCCATATTTCTCTTTTTCTCACTTACACACTGTTCTACCATAAAGAACAATAGTTACTTGGTTACTTTTCAACAATGTAGAAAGCAACAAGTTCATCATAAGTAAGCTATGATGACAAGAAAGCTAAAATCTACAAAATCATACTGTTACGGTTATTAAAGGTTCTAGCTGTTTAAAAAGAGAGAATGCGGCTCAGAATGGCCATGTCTGCCCCATCCCCAGGGTTTCCACTTCTATATATCTTCGGGGTGATCAGCAACTTGTTAAGAGTTTGGTTTTTCTTCCGTTTCGCCCACCAACCACATGACCATCTATCTCCAGTGTAAGAGATTGCTCCTGTCTGCTTAGCGTTAACTTGCTGACAAATATAACTGAGAATGCCATTTTAAAACTTGCTCCATGCTTTTCATTCTGGTCACTGTCCTTTGAAGACCGAGGATAAGCTCAGCGTTCACTGGAGGGCTCTGTACTAGCGTGGTTTACTCTTCGATCTACCTTGATTGTGCAGAATGTCTACCCGTGTCCAATGATTTGTTCCCTTGAGCTTTCTATAATAATGTGAAAGCAGTGCTGAGTGGTACTCGTGAGAATATGTGTGAGAAGCCAATCATCACTCGTTCCTTTTCCTCACTGTTCCCTTTGTGAAGAAGCTCCAAAGAGATGAGAAATTAAAAAAAAAAAATACTGCAGAGATGGAAACAAGAGGACCAACCTACGTACCCGCGTGCTCTAAGGTTCTTATGACGTTATCTTGTGAAGAATCACTCAAGTTGCTATGAGAGATAGGGTTTTTCTGTTGTTCTGAAAAGTACAGTAGAGACTGTGCAATCTGACTATGGTGGTCATTGAATGGAGCTATAATTATAACTAAGAATGTGTTTTTTTGCGAGGCAGAAATTAAAGAATCAGAAAAGTGACCCTCCAGGTATGAGAAATAGCACATGTTCCTGTGATATAGTGGCCAAGCCTAAAGCACAAGCACCAGTATTTCTTCCTCTCTCTTTCCTCTTTCCTATTCCAACTCTGCTTCAAATTCTGACAGCAAACTGTAGTGGTGTGAATCTAGTGGTGAGCTTATTCAGGCATGTCTTTCCCTCCTTCTCTCCTTATGTTTACATTATCTGGATTTCTCTATGCCTTCAATTTTCTTTCCATTTTCTATTTCATAAAACATGAGCAAAGCAAAAATCTAATCCACCTGTGGCTTGTGTAGAATAAGCAAATTGAAAATCAATGAACCAGAAACATTTCAAGGGCTAGACTTTCAATACACTGTTCAGAAAATTTTAACATATTATAGAATTGGAAGAACACAAAGCAGATCAAACATATATCCAAAATAAAAATGTTTTAATGGGTCCCTCACATGATTTGATGCATTTTTTTCCTGTACTTCTGAACCAAAAATATTAGGAAAGAACTACAAATTCTGATGTGAAGAAAAATTAAGTATGCCCACCACGACAAGGTGCATATAATTTCAGAAAAATAATGGAAGTTGTAAAGCTCACCCAGCAGCCGCATGATAAGGAGTCCTGAACTCCTCCAACCCCCTCATTGGCCCCTGAAAGACAAAGCCAAGTCCAACGTCAGAACAAGCTGGCACAGAAGCATAGCTTCAGTCCCTGGGGGCATGCTGAGATGGCTGTTGAGACTGGGCGTGGTGTCAAGCTGTAATTTCAGCTTCTGGAAGGCTGTAAACAGGCAGATCTCTGTGAGTCTGATCTAGCAGTGAAACCCTGAACACCCTGTAGACACTTCCCTAAAATACAAAAAAATAAAATAAAATAAAGCACATCTTCACATTCTCATTCCAACTGTTTCCTATCATGCCATGCACTATTTGCAAAGCCTGGAAATAAGGAAATACCGATAATGAGGTAAGTGATCACACTGACTGAGTAGTCCCAAAATTTATTCTACATGGAACCTCAAATTTGTTTGGTAAAAAGACATCCAAAAATATAATTGGTGGGCCAGCGAGAGAGCGCAGCAGACAAAGTGCCTGCTCAGGTAAGCCCAGGGACCCAAGTTTGATCCTCAGCACCACATGTAGTGCTGGCTCTGCACCTGGGTGCGCTGTGCCAGCCACTGAGATTGGGTGTGGTGTTGTACACCTATAATCCCAGTGCTGGGGAGGCTGAGACAAGAGGATCGCTACAAGTCTGAGCTGCATAATGAGACCCTGTACCTAATACCTAAAAAAATGAAAAATAAAATAGAATTGCTTATGAGCTCATATTGCAGTAGAATGAATGTTAAATACATGGATTGATGTCTTTTGGAAAAGTTTATGTGAATACACAGTCATTCGTGGAAGAAATTCATCTGAACACTGTCACTGAGACAGAGCCGAGGAACAATAAGAGTTCCTGGCTATAACTGGAAGCCATGACAGTGCAGCGGGCTGGCTTTACCCATCAAGTCCCAGAAAGGCTGAATTCATCCCACTGCCTGACTTCTTACCGTATGTGTTCTAAATTACAAAGGAGGAAGCTTACGTTTTTCAAAGCAGTTGATTTTTGTAGTAATAGATTATGACAGCATTTAGAAACTAATATGTGGCCATTAATATTTATCGGCACTTTAATATTATTTTTCAAAGCCTTCCCATGCTGCTGCCATCCCTGACCCACTTGATCCCTGTCCATTTTCCCCCAGGCTGGGTGACCTGAAAATTAATGCTGCACAGAACAGTGTCCATCCCTTGTCCTTCTATGTTTTCTTCATGAATAGTGATGAGTTATGTGGAGAAAACTTATCAGACCTACATTTATATAACATAGTTCACGCTGCTTTTTGAAATGAACCTGTTTCCTAGCTGGCCTTGCTCCTGGTGGTTGTACGACACAGTGGTGGAAAGATAACACTGCAGGAAGTTCCACTTAAAAGATCTAGCAGAATGAGAACTTGCTTAGGCAAATAGTGAAGAAATTTGGAGATAATGTTTTGGACTTCCCATATTCTGAAGGGGTCTCACTCAGGAAGGTAACTCACACTCCACGGTGGGTGAGTTGTCTGAATGTGACGACCCACAAGATAACTGAACTGGCTGGAATGAAATCGTTCACAATTCCATTTGCCAAACACATTTATCATTTAGTTCTTAAGTTACTAGAACCCTACACTGACCCATGTGCAGAGATACTGTTCACGTGCTGCTGTCAGTGTGGTTTCAGAAATCCAGTCATGCTTACAGAGCCCTACTGCTGCCTTTACCGCTGACTCACTCCCCTCAAATATTCTGTGTGGAAGGAGATCGGCATCTTTGACCTGCAGAAATTTCCAACACCAAGTGATCAGGAGATGTGGTTTGGATGTGTGATGTGAACTAGTATTTCCAGTCCTGCCCATTTTCGTTACTAAGAACTGCTTAGAAATACACTTCATGCTTTTGACACTACTGGGCAGGAGTGAGTCCTTCATTTTCTCTGGAATCCTGCTGTGCCCTTGGGCTGTGCTTGCAGTTAGCAGCTGGGTTTGGAGCCCCTTCTGCTTTCCTGTTGGGTCTGTTGCTCACTGAATAATCATCCTGGGCCTCCGTTTCTTCACTAGCAAAATGGAAAAGAAGCACAGATCTAATAGTTGTGAAGATAAGCTGAAGGGCTACGGCCATTGGGTTTTGCTTAAGCTCCCTACAAATTGATAGCAAAAAGGAAAAAAAATAGAAAGAAAGACTTGGCCCTATGAAATTATCTTCCACATCCTTAACAGGATACAAGTGAGTTTCAGGAGGAAGCTAATATGATCCAGAGTTGTCAGTGCACAGGAAAATAAGACAGGAATCTGTAGAGCTGCATTGAAGAATCAGCTGCGCATTGGTTAGTCATATAGAAAACAGGGGAAGGAAGCACACGGTAACCCAAAATAGTTTAACACATATGGTGCCAGCTGGACATGATGTGGGGTAGGCAAACCAGAGAGGCGGAGGGGAAGGCAGCCTTTTAAGAGAAAAGGATGAGACTATATTTAGGAGAGAAAATGTGGAGTGAAGAAAAGGCTGTGGAAGGCATGACAGGAAAGAAACTGACTTCAAGAAGCCAGAGGCGTTAGGCTGCAGACAGTGTGTGGCATGCACGCCAGTCAGTAAGCTGGAGTGTGGCTGTGGGTCCCTGCCTGGCGAAGCGAGATGGGGACGGACTGGGATTGCTTTATTTATTTATTTTTTTAATTTATTTAATTTTTTTTTCTTGTTTCAGAACCTTTGTTTGTTTATTCACTCATTTTTATGGCCAGCTCAGCCCGCCCCAAAGGCAGGGCTGGCACAGCATGTGGTGCCGGGGATCGAACCGCGGTCCCTGAAGCTGCCCAAGCTTTCCCAAGCAGGCGCTTTAGACCACTGAGCCATCCCACCAGGCCCCATGGGATTGCTTTAAAGAAGAAGATGGTTGAAATCGCAAGTCTGGGGTGGATTCCCTGTGCTGTGTTAAGCAACTTACATTATTCTTCTGAGTCTCATCTGCAAATGTAGACGGTAACTATCTTTCAGGGACACTGGGAATATATTAGCTGACATGCACATCTAGGTCTCTAGCAAAATGGAATGAATAACAACTATCAATTAATCTAATGAGGAACTAAATGCTGAGTTTTACTCTCAGCTCTCATCTCCAAGGAAGAAAACAATAAAAGCCTGAATGAAGGCACTGGTGTTGCCTGTTTCCTATGAGAGTCCTTTATCCGTAGCTTATTGTTTCTCCTATTAATATCCCATCCATCAGAGCTATGCTGTTTCATGTGGTTACTCAGATTAAATTAATGGAAGTTTTTTTAAATTTTAAAGATAATAAAAAGCAATAAAAATGATATAAGGTTTCAAAACAAGATAATAGGGAATTAATAATGGCTAATATACTGCAAATTGTTACATTCAAAGTAGTCACTCAAAGGGCTGCCCAAATAGCTCAGTGAATTAATACATTTCCAAGCAGGCTCAGGGGCTGGGGGTTCCATCCCCGGGCCTGCCATGCTGTTCCCACCCTATGGTGCGCTGAGAAGACAATTGAGACTGGGTATGGTGGCGCTCAACTGTAATCCCAGCTGTTGGAAGGCTGTAAACAGGATCACTACGATTCTGATATGTAGTGAGACCCTAAATACCCTGTAGACCCTTCCATAAAATATCAAAAACAAAAACAAAAAATAAAGTAGTTCCTCAGATTATCAGGTACAGGCGTATAAGACTAATCAAACAATATAAAAACTGACTCTTCCTTTTAATGAACTAATGCAAATCATGGGTGCAATTATTTTAGTTATCTTGTACATGTATGTGTGTGAAAAATGCACACATAAAAATGTATGCTTACATGCATATCATAGGATCTGTCTCTATCTCTGTTTCTATCTCTATCTCTCTGTCATTTTCTCAGAAAGGTCTAAGGTCAGCATGTGCTTGATAACAATGGGCTATACATTCAAAGATTTCTTAATCTCAAATGTCACAAGAGAGTGGAAAAGCAGTGGGGAGAAAAGCTGGAGTGGGAAGATAATAAGGCTTTTGCTGCAAGAAGCTTCATTCTCTTTAAAATTGTACTGGGGTAAGAGTAGTAAAAGCAGGATGTAAGACCACTAAAGCAGAGAAAAATGATGGTGTGATGTCTGAGGCCTAGGAGTAAAAGGGTTTTATCAATATTTGAAATTCATTCTAGGAATGATTCCTTTGTTTCTGTTCTCAAAACAGGTAACATGTTAGATAGTAACTAGTATGGCCGACTGTTTAACAGAAGCTAATAATGTGGGAACATTGAGAGAAATACAAAAGTCAAGTAGACTCAAGCATAGAAGATAAATTTTCCTAAGTTCCCATACAATTTGTGGAAGGACAGAAAGCAAAAGAATATTGAGAACAAAAGTAGGGTTTTGCTATGAATTTTAATCTCAAGCATTATAGTCCTGAGAGAATAAGAATGTCTTTTAAAGATTCAACTTTGAGTTTAAAATGCAGTAAAAAAGAAATAATATGTATGCGCTCATGGGTTCATTATTTTAAAATTCTAGAAATTTGAATATGAGAAAACCATGGCAGTGGTGTTATACCTGGAGAGGACTCACCATAAAGTGTGTGTGTGTGTGTGTGTGTGTGTGTGTGTGTGTGTGTGTGTGTGAACACTTGGGTATAAGGCTATTTGTAATCATGGTCATAGCTTTCATTTCTGAGAACAGCTCTTATTTCCAGACCTTGGTCTAGGAGCCTGATTGTCCGATCATTGAATTCCCCAGTATGAAAGTCTTATCTTCCCTATTATACAGATTAGGGATTCTAAGACCTATGTTGAGTTTTCCCAAAGATGCCCACATTAAGATTCTTGCTGTTGACTTTGTCATTGACAGATGTCCAGATAACATAGAGCATACTAATGGACCAAGAACTACAGGGTAAAGTGAAGAGAACCAATTTTCAAAAGACCATCTGCTTCTTTTATTTCTCTCATTATTACCCATTAATGCAACAAGATGCAATTTTTAAAAAATGCATGCAGCTAATGATAAAGGAGAAAGGCAGATAAGAACTATGGTTTGATCCTTGGATGCAGATCCTGGAGTTGAGGTGACAATTCTAAGCAGTTTCTAAAAACTGAAGCCTGCAAACTAAAACTAGGAGTGTGTCAGATGGCTTCCTAAAGTAGAAGGGTTCCTGAGGTTGTTCCCTTCTGCAAAGGCTTATTTGAGGATTTTCTTCCTTCATGGGTAAGGTCTGATGCTTTGACAGATGGCCTTAACTGAGAATCACAAATGAGTCTTTTTCTCTAAGCAAAATCAGAGTCTGTAGCTTACATTTAACACTTGATTAGGACCATCTTCTACAGTTCCCAGAATATAGAGTTGGATCTACATGGCTTGTTGCATAAAATAACTTTCTACATTTATAATTTTCACATAAAATCATACATGCTTATAAACAATGTTCTCCTGGAATTTCTGAAGTGGAAGCTGAGTTTTGGCAAGGAATTCTGGATGAAAACTAGGGAGGGAGATGAAAACAGATTAAAACCTTTGTTCTGATCTCTCTTCCACCTTACAATTAGGTACAGCAAAGAACGTGGAACTAAGAAGTGCCTGTGGGAGATCTAGCGGCGACAGGAGAAGGGGTAACAGAACTGAAAGTTCCTGAGGTGGCAGCACTGCTACAAATTAGTCACAAGGGGCAAAACTGATTTCATGTGAACCTTGTCCTCTTATTCAGTTCTATATGCCTCTGAAAAGTGCGAAGAGGAAAACGTACTCTAATGGGCTCACGAACAAAGAAAGCCTGCAAAGAGGTTTCCCTACTCAAGGGAAAAGGTAAAGAGAAAATGATACAATTTTAGGCTATTTAAAGGTCACAGTATGGACCAGTGAGATGGCTCAGTGCTCTAAAGTACCTGCTCAGGCAAGCTTAGGCAACTGCAGGGACTGTGGTCCAATCCTTGGAACCACATGATATGCCAGCCCCACCCCCAGGGTAGGCTCAGCCAGCCATAATAATAATAAAAAAGGTCACAATAAATTCATAGAAAATGCATAAGAAAACCCCAGCAAGAGAGTATTGAAAATATGACCCTTCACCTCGTCCTTCCCCTTCAGCAACATGTTTCAACTTCCTCATCATTTTCTTTTAAGTGTACTAGTTTCTCAAGGCTCCTAGATTAGCAAATCATACACTGGGTTCCTTAAACAACAAAATTTGTCATCTCAAAGTTTTTCAGTTTAGAAGTCAAAGACCAGGCATTGCTACATTTAGTTTCTGCTGAAGGCTTTCTCCTCGACTCACAGCTATCATCATTCACTGTGGCCTCATGTGGCCTTTTCTTTATGGACATATTTCTGGTGTCTCTTTCTCTTCCTATAAAGATACTAGTTGCATTATATCAGACCCATCCCATGTGAGCCAGTGTAACCTAGCTGACTCCTTGAAAACGCTGTTTCTTAAAACAGTCACATTCTGAGGTGTTCCAAGGGTCAAAACTTCAATATCTGAAATCTGCAGGAACAAAATTCAATCTGTGCACACTAAAGAAGACCTATTTTCACCCACCTCAGGTAGTTCTCTTTCTTCCAGACCCCTCCACTAGGTACTAAGCAAAACCCTGCTTAGTATATATCAAACCAATTTATCTTGTAGAGAAATGGTAGGGTAACTGACTACCCATGAAGCTCATTACGTGTCAGCAGAGTTCCAACTGGGAATCCAGCTTTGGCTTCCAAGGTGAAATTAGTGGCATACCGATCTTCCAGCTATGCATGAGGCTTTGTGTATAGTGGCATTCATGATAAATCCAGAAACAAATAATTATAATGCTGAGGATATTGATCTATATACTTGCAAAAACAAGGACTGCATTTTACAAACTTCCTACTAAAGCCAAGCTGGTTATAGCTACCTTTCCTATCAGACACAATAGAGACTTCTGTGACCAAAAAGGTAAGTTATAACATTGAACTAATGGAGTCAAACTAAATGGTATGACACTGTTACATTTACAAGATTTAAAAGAATTAAGATGTACAAAGGATTAGGAGGTGTTTTGCATATGTACCAACTCCTCCAGATGAATGTAATCATTATGATCTATAATCAGTATATACTAATGGAAAATATTTTGATAAAATTGGACCTATTTGCATCAATTAAGAGGTGGTGGAAAATTAGGAATCAAATGGTACTTCCTCATGTTTATTAAAGTAATTGGTAAATAAAGGACCCTAATGCAAATAGCACACACTTAATGTGAGATTCTGGCACTGTTGCCATTTTCTTTAGCTCTTTTATGCATTGCATTGGGGGGGGGGGTTAGCTGGTACTGCAAGTCAAGAAAATGGATTTTTTAAGCCTAAACGATTTAGTGATGCAGCCTGTCTAAAACAGTCCAAATGGGTGTAGGTGGTGTATTATTCCCCTTTCTCATTGCAAGGACAAAGTATGTGACACACACAACTTCAAGGAGATGAGGCTGCCTTTGGCTTATGGCTTCAGAGGAATCAGTCTGTGATCACCTGGCTCCCAACCAAAAATGTCATGAGAGAAGGGCTGGGTAAAGGAGCACTCGCTGCTCAACCAGGAACCAGGGAGAGCTGGAAGAGCTGGAGAAACAGAGACATTAGCTCTGAAGGCTTTTCCTCCACTGACTCACCTACAGCTGGGGCTCACCCTCCACTGTCACATCCAGCTATGAAGTCCTAAGGGGATAAAGCCAGTGATAGGCAAGTGTAGTGCCTTCATAATCCCAGCACCTTCTGCAATGCCTGCCTCTGAACACGAGAGATTTTCAGGGGATATTTTATGGCTAACCCAAAACAGATGACATGCTCAAAACAGATTTTTTTTTTTTTAAATGTCATTTTTGGCCTCATTGCCTGATGTGAAAGTGCACTCTCAGTATTCCAGTATGATAACATTAGTGATAATAGGTCTATGTAGGAAACCAGAGAGTGAGAATCAAGACTTAATTGACCTTCCCTGTAAGCATGAAGGACACAAACAGCAAGCTGCGATCCTTTGGCACATGAGCTGCATGCTAGTGCGAGGCAGGCTCCCAGGAAGAGTCAATGCAGCAGAGATCCAGTTGTTTACCTGGTCAAAGGCTGTCATTAGCAGAAGGCCGATAAACTTGTGCTACTCTAAATTTTTGTTCCTGTATCTAAGTGAAGAAAAATGAGATGAGTCAAATGCTCAAGGGTCTTTGTCCACTAAAGGAAAAGGTCCCTGGTCCCCTCTCAAAAATTTTTTTTTTGTCTTTTTGAGACAGGGTCTCGCTATGCAGTTGAGGCTGGTCCTGCGCTCACTTTTGTAGCCCAGGCTGGTCTCGAACTGGCACCAATCCTCCTGCCTCAGCCTCCCAAGTGCTGGGATTACAGGCGTGAGCCACCACGCCCGGCTTCAAAATTGTTTATGTCTTACCTTTGATATCCATTGGCCCCCCCGCCCCAATAGGCATTCCGTGCAGGCTGGTTTCCTATAGGTTTGTATTTCTTCACTACAGCATGGAAACCCAAGGCTCTCAGGAAATTAAAACTCTATCTTTGATACCTTACCATGGTCGATACATTTCTCATAAACACGAATATAAGACCAAAACTGGTCTTGAATACAAAGCTGTGGGAAAGTAAGAATCCTGAAGATCTGTGTCATAGTAAACATTTTTTTAAATTAATTAATTAATTATTTAATATTTTAAGTACAGGGTCCATAGGGTCTCACTACCTATATCAGACTCATTGTGATCTGTCTGTATTCAGCCTCCCAAGAGCTGGGATTACAGCCAAGCACCACCATGCTCAGTCTCAATTACCATCTCAGCATGCCCTGGGGGCAGGGCCAGCACAGCATGTTGGGGATTGAACTCTGGCGGCTGCACTGCACCTAAGCAGGTGCTTTGATTTACTGAGCTATTTGACTGGCCCAGTGAACAAGTTTAAATCTGTTCTGAAGCTAGGCCAGGGCTTCCCATTTCCAGAGGATAGGAGACATGCTTCCAGACAACTGCAGCCTCTCCCTTGCAAAGGATGAGCTTTCCAGAATGCCAGAACTATTGAGTTTCAGGGAAATCTCTCTTCCTCGTAGCTGGTCCTGTGTCTGCAGACAATTTTACGTGTGGCAGGTAAACACAACAGTTACTGATCGCATAGTCTTCTTCTCTTTCACTTCAGCTTCTGGGCATCTCTACTGTGGATTACATATTATACTCCAAGCAGTGAAAGTCTCTAAAAGGACTGTCAATCTGAGTACCAGCTCAGCCAGCATAAGTACAGAACCACTTACACATGGGAAATATTTAGAAAAATGTTGTATGGAGGGGGACAACAGACTGCGATACAAATTTCTCACTGATACACCATCAAGAAGTTCAAGAAGCATAGGTAACAATTTAGATAATCAGTTTTCTGATCCTTTGGAAGAATTATGAATTTACTGAACCTGAACAAATGTTACCACTCATGGAATTAGGCCTTATGAAACTCATAACATGTCAGTTTTCCTCCATGGGTATTTTCACATGAGCTCCCTAATGTAAAACCTTAGCAATTCTTTACACCTCACAACACACACACACATACTGCTCTTACCCTCTTGAAATGCACACGACCCCCCTTTCTTTCCAACACACACCCTTCCCAACTTTCCTGCAAAACAGCATTTCAACAAAGCATCATTTCAGTAGTGTAAATTTATTATTTATCTGTGAAGCTGAAGTGACTTTCAAAAATTGTAGCAAGCAGACTCCAGTATCACCACTATGCTAGAGTTTTATATGTTCCACAGTAGTTCCCTACTTTCTTGTTTCCAATTTTTAAAAAAGAGTCTTATAATTATTAATCAGAGAGGAACTTAGGCATGATGGTAGTTCCAGGACAATAGTCTATTAAAAAGAAATTGAGGAAAAATCTCTGGATTTTTATTTAAGTTTGAAGATATTTCCAGAGGTACTTTTTCCCCTAGAGTTTTGATGTATGTCCCATTTCATATATAACAAAGAAAAGGAAAAGCAATAAAGTGTGGCAGAAACAAAAACCATGGTAGCTCTGGAGGTAGCTCAGCAGCACAACCTACTACCTAGGAAGCCCAAGATCTTGAGTTTAATATTCAGTACCAAAAAGAAAAAAAAAAAAAATACATGGCAGGTATTGTTTATTGGAACTCCTTCAAATGGACAAACGATGATTACATAGGGCTGAATTCTATGAAGAATGGAAATGGAGATGTGTGATCTGTGGTTGCAACTGTCCCACAGCGTGACCACCCGGCACCAAGATGTGGCATGCAAGTCTCCATGAGTTCCTGCTTGCTGGCCTCGCCCACTCACTGTCAGAAACCTTAGATTTTGAGAGGGTAGGTAACCTGTCCACAGTCACACGGCATGTAGCAAAGCTAGGAACGGGACCCAGATGCGCTATAGACCCTAGAGTGCCAAGGGAAGATAGATTTCCACATGTGCAGGTCCTGTCATACTCATTTGCCTGGTGACTTCATGACCTGAGGCCCCTTTCATTCTTACAGGCATTGTTGTCTAGGGCTGCTTAAGTCAGCTGTTGACAAGTTGCCTCCAGAAGCTTTCAGATGAAGCCTATGTTCATAACAACAACTGAAACAGAAATGAGGGAAAACAGAAAACAGAAGCTCTTTTGAAAATTGCTCTTTATGCACTTGCTGTATTCCTAGTCTCTTCACTTTTTTTTTTTTTTTTTTTTTTTTTTTTTTTTTTTTTTTTTTTTTTTTTTTTTTTTTTTTTTTTTTTTTTTTTTTTTTTTTTTTTTTTTTTTTTTTTTTTTTTTTTTTTTTTTTTTTTTTTTTTCACTTATAATCTGGAGATTGTCATTCTGAGAACAGTGTTGGTAGGGGTGGAAATATTTTTTCTGAGAATTTCTTCTGAGAGTTTCCGGCAGATTTTTCTGGAAGCTCAGAGCCACAGGCCTTTGTTTAATCTCTTGGGCATCTTTACCACATCATGAGCAGAGTCTGAGCTGCTTGTGTGAGAGGAGCATTGAAAATTCCACGAGGATGGGAGTCATTTGGTGCTTCTGGCATCTGCCTGACACATAAGAGACCCTGACAGAGACCCTGTCCCACCTGCCGTGGGACACGTTCAGCAAAGACTCAGAATGTTGCACTCTCCTCAAGCTGAAGAGACTCCCTGCTCAGTGGGACCACAGAGGAGTCACCCGGGTGTTGTGCAGATGTCATTGCTGAAAGATGTGTGGTTCATTTAAGGGAAGCACCTGATTCTAGAAAGGCTTCTTAGAAAGATCTACCTCAGCTGACACCTATCCAAAGTTATTCAAAGGCTGTAGGAAAATAACAAAACTTTTAGGCCTCTGCTTCATAAAACTGGAGGTACTCAAGGAGCTGGAATGTATTTATTGATATTCATATTTAAGGCTCCTGTTTGGAGATTCTGATGTACTGGGTTTGAGTGTGGGCTGGAAAATGATGATGTTTTGGTTCTCCAAGTGAATCTAATGTGTGGCCCGTGTTAAACATTAGAGCTGGTGGTTTTCAGTATGGGTTGGGACTTAGTTCACCAGCAAGCTTGCAGAGTTTACCCCAAAGACTCTCAAGAGTTTTGTCTCGGACACTGATAGCTCACAAGACTCCCCTGGAGAATGACTGCTGAGGTGTTAGTAGTAGCATTGGCAAGAGTTAGACACTCAAAACTCAGTTGGTCCTATGGCTGGAGAGCAAAGGAAGATTACAAAGGAAAGGGAAGGTCTAGTTATGGACAGCCATGTTGGCAAATTAGGGTGCTAAGAGGGCAAGCATAGTGAGGGAAGTTTCAGAAAAAGGCAGTGAAACACAAAATTTGCTTTCAAGGCCAGAATAAAAGGCTAGAGTTGCCTGTACCCAAAGTCACTCATGACCAGAGGTGTGAGATATTAAATATACGACTCAGATAATTTTGTCTCATATATTTTTTGCTTTCAGGAAGAAGAGCAAAGATCAACGTGGTTTTCTGTTTTTAATCCAGTGTTCTAAAGTCAATAAAGCATAATTTATTATTCCTTATAGGACAACTGCTTAGCGACGGACAGAAGAGAATAAGTAGGGGAAGGGGCTGTCTGGAAGGCATTGCAAAAGGCAACGATCCCACAGTCCTCTGGAAGAAGCCTATGACCTCTGAGAAGAGAGCGGTTATCAGATGTGAGTCTTTGGGCTGAGATTCAGCAGGAAGTAAGTTCAAGAGCTACTGTAGAGCAGTTGTTCTCCTGGCACACACTGCACCTAGGAGTATCTACTTTTTCATCTGTTTATTCTTACAGTCTTGTTTCCTGGTGTTTCTCCTTGCACTTGTGCAGGGAAAGAAGAGACGATGGGAAAAGGCTGTGCGTGGCATTCTCTCTTTCCCTGGTGACTGCTTGTGCTGGGAAAATGGCCCCAGGCTCTTCATGACTCAGAGGGTTCCGGATGAGATGAGGCTGTCACTCATGGAAAAATGATGACTTGTCATCACTCAGCAAACATGTCACAATAGGAGAGTGTGAGGAACACCTGCACACATCCGGTGCGCGTCCTCCCCAGAGCTGCTGCTCCCCCACGGGTGCTGAAATCAGCACAAAGCCAAGAGAGATGCATCACGTGTCTTAATCCACTCTTAAGTGTCAGCTGACATATGTCACATCAATGTGACACTAAATCGGACCCAGGCTGCTGATACAGGCCTCTTGCCTCTTCTAGCCGTCTTCCCATGATATTAAGTAATCATGTGTTAATTTATTCCAAAAACTGTCTTCTGAAAATTTAGAGGTTTTAAATGTGCGAAAATGTTTCTGCTAAGAAAACTCGTTGTCCCACTCAGGCACTGGGTCCGTTGTGGTTTAGAGGAACCTAAAAAAACAGAGAAGGACCTGTAGGGAAATTTTGGCCTATATTTTCTACAGGGTAAGACACAGTAGGTCTTGGTACTCTTCAGAATGGCTTGTAGGTGTTTATACATTCATTGAACTATTATTAAAGTCGGAGTGACTGTTTCAATTACCGTTAATAACTATTGATACCTTGTGTTGCTCCCTGTGCCATGTATTTTAAACACATTCCATCATTACATCTTTCCAATAATCTTGTAGGGTAGGATTGTTGTTTGTAGTATTCTGATGTTGATACTGAGGAGTAGAAAAATTATGTGTCTTCTTCAACACAATGCACCCAGTTAGTGACCAAACCAGGTTGTGAATCCATGTCTACCTGCCTTTCTTCTAGAAGTATTGAGTTTCCTACAGCATTTCTGTAACGCCCCTTTCAGGAAACCAAACCACAGGAGCCCAAGGCCAGAACACAATGTTAATAACAGAACTAAGGTCCACAGCTTGGATTCCCCTCACTGATACATAGGTGATTTGACAGCCATCTGCCCTAATTCAGGAAGTGGGATCCAGTGCAGAATAATGAATGTATTGTCCCAGTACTCATATTATCATTTTGTGAGGCAGGACAACGTTAAGGTAGTAAGTAACTGAGACACATGTAGAGTGGTATGTGCTCTAAAGAGCAATGAATAGTAATAATAATAAGAAGAAGAGAATGAAGGGTAATGTTTGGGTGAGGAGAGGTAATCTAAGTGTCCAGTGGAGGCCTCCGGAGAAATTAGTCCTATAACAAGAGCTGGACAAAGGTGCTCTAGTTGCACGGGGTAGCATGCTCAGATGTATGAGGGTTAGAAAGATGTGATGAGCGAACGTCCCCTCCTGGCTCCCTTACAAGTGGCCCATTCTTGCCATGATAACGTGTCCAGATCATCACTGGATGGTAGCTGTTTCCCTGTCCCTTCGAGGTCTTGGCCATAAAACACAGAAATGTGGATGTTGCTCCACTTTACTGAGTGTTCACCTTTCCATCATCACTCTCTTCTAGGTAAAGTTGCAGCAGCCGCCTCTCATGGGTGGACTGTTCAGGACACACCTGCTCATGCTTGGCTTCTTGGGCCTGCAACACTGCACGAAAAGCTCTCTAATCAAAAACAGCCAGCTTCATCTTAAGTGTTGAGTGAATGAAGGGAAGTGACCTACTTAGCTTCCCGCGTGCCTTGCTGTGGCAAGTGTGTTTGATCAGCTGATAAGGTAGGAGGCTTAGAGCAGGGATTGTATTTAGGAAAAAGTTGGGGGAAACATATCCAGGCAGATATAAACATATGCAGATAAGTGGCTATACGTACTAGAACAAGGTCTGGACCTCCTCTGCGACACAGCACTGTGCACACAGTGTTCTTTTGTCTGAGAAGCTGTGCTGTGCATTTATGCACTGCACAGTCACAGTCTCTGGACCGTGGCAGAGTGGTTGTCATGCAGGTGTTGTTGATATCCAGGCTTACCCCCTGAAAAAGCTGAGGTTCTGATGGAGACCGTGCCTTGCAGGTTCTAGAGCTAATAGACATCTGTGGTTGCATAAACCACAGCATTCAGCTCTCCTCTGATTTCCAACATTTGCAGTTAATTACACCCCTGCTGAGCAGCACAGAAAGTGACCTACATAGAAATAGATCTGCTCAACCAACTAGGCTGCTCTTTCTAGCCTCAGGGCCTCTGCACTTTTCTCTCCCCTCTGCAAGAGGAGTAGTCTTTTCCAAGCTTGTGGTATTGCTGGCACCTCCTTCGGCGTGGATCTCAATCTCAAGAGGACCTTCTTACAGAACAATGTTGGGATCCTCTTTTCCAAAGTGTCTTTGCATTCCCCCATTCCTACGTGGTTATGGCTTTGTCACATTGCCTTATTTATTTCTGGCACGGTATTTATTAGTGTTGAATAGTTACAATGCTGTGTGTTTGCTTAGTTGTTTGCTTTGTTTCCTCTACCTTGGAGCTGAGTTCATGAGGGTGGGGAGCTCGGAGTCAGGATTACTGCTTGGCACAGAGAAGCTGGACAACAGAGACACTGGCCAGGAAAAAGGGCGAGTGGAGCCACACAAAACCATCTGAGGCACTCAGATTTGTGTGAGAAAGGGTTACCAGTCAGCTTACCTTCCTGGGCTGCACATGATCTCAGTCTCTATTATGGGCTGCACTATGCCAGGTACCCCCACCTCCAAAACCATGTGTGGAAATCTGAATGACAGCATTCCAGAACATGGCTTCTGTGGAGATAGAGCCTTTCACTTGATTAAATTAAGAGGAGATTATTAAGATTCGCCCTAATTCAGTAAAACTGGCTGTACTATTGTATTAATGCGAAAGCTTTCAGTTGTCAGCACAAAATGCCTAAGATATTTAACTTAGAAGTGGAAAGATTTGACTCACAGTTTCAGAAGTTTCAGAACATGGCAGACAGGACATTTTGCTTTTGAGCCCATGGTGAGGAACACAATGTGGAACAAATTGTTGACTTTATGCTAGTTGGAGATCAAAGTGAGAAGGCATCCTGGGCCTCTAAGCCTCCCACTAGGGCAAGCCTCAAATTATATAACATTTCTCACTTTTCGATACTAGCATGGGTGGAAGACGAGACTTTCAGTTTATGGGGTTTTGGAGAATCTTTGAGATCTAAATTGTTATGATGGCTTCTGAATAAAAAGAAGAAATTTGGATAAGGAAATGTATAGGAAAAAATAGATTATGTGAAGGTGCAGAGGAAAGACAAATGAAAGAAAGAGGCTTTGGAAAAAGTCAACTCTACTAATAACCTAATCTCAGATCTCTAGCCTATGAAATTAAAAGAAGAAAGTTTATGTTTTTAATCCAATCTGTGACACTTGGTTACAGTAGTTCTAATAAATGCATTCAACTCTTTTTTTTTTTTTTTTTTTGTCTTTTTGAGACAGGATCTCACTATGCGGTTGAAGCTGGCCTTGAGCTCACTTTTGTAGCCCAGGCTGGTCTCGAACTTGCACCAATCCTCCTGCCTTAGCCTCCTGAGTGCTGGGATTACAGGCGTTAGCCACCCGGCTCAACTCTTAAAAGTCTTGTTTCTCCATCTCTATAGTGAGGACAATAGCTACTACTATTAAATGGGGAGTCCATGAAACTCTGTGAATGAAGGTAATTCATATGGCCATGAAAACAAAGAAATCACTGGGAAAGATTAGCCACAAATTTCCTACTCTCTTCCTAGAAACTAACTTCTTCATGCATTAGAATCTAAAAAGATTTCAAATAGGAAGTTATTTAGTTATTCACACCTACATTATTTATTTATTTATTTTTCTATGAAGATCTTCATAATTGTTTCATATAGATTTTTGAACAGAAGTTTAAATATCTTCCAACTGATTGTCTATTTTTCTTCACTGAGCAATCACTAAAATATTATATGTATGTTTTGTCTTCTATTTGTTTTTATTTTTTAGGGCTTTTTTTTTTTTTTTTACTTTTTACCTCATTAACTTTATTGAAGATTAACAATAATTACATAGCAAACTAAAAAATGCACACAAATATTGAAATGTGAAAGATGTAAGATGTAGACAGAGTAAATTTTAGAAAAAAAAAATATATTTTTGTCTTCTTGAGACAGGGTCTCGCTGTGCAGTTCAGGCTGGCCTTGAGCTCAGTTTGGTAGCCCAGGCTGGTCTCAAACTCACACCAATCTTCCTGCCTCAGCCTCCCAAGTGCTGGGATTACAGGCATGCGCCACCACGCCTAGCTCCAATATTTTTAAATGAATACATAACATGAGATTAAAATAGATTATACATTGTAAAAAATTATTTGCAAAGTTAAATGGTGACAACTATAAAAATTGTCTAAAATAAACTTGAAGAAGAAAGAATTTACAGGTCAGTCACATAATAGTTCACTCTGTGCCAAAATTGAGAAACTTATATTCACATAATTAGAATTCTCAAAGTAGAAAGGTGTAGGCAAAACTATTTAAATATTTAAAATTTCTGAATTTAGTTAAAACTATAGCACATTTCTAAGAAAAATGGACCTTTTGCACAAGAAATATGAATAAAATCATGACAAGATACACAAAACTGAAGTTATCCAAAACTAATAGCAAAGAAAAAATCATTAAAGCATATACATAAAATATTAACTATGGAGGAGCAAAATTAAATAGCATCTTATTCCACATTTGGTATAAAAAGAAACAGGAAGTGGGTAAAAAACTAGACTTATTTATTCAAAGGACTGAAAGAAAAGGATCTGTCCTCATTAAACTTTATACTTAGCAAGCATACCTTAGAATACTAAAAGTAAAATATTTTTCAGTTATACCAACTCAGAACATTCTAATATTTCCAAACACAGAATATAGAAAATAGCAAACCTTAATCCAGAAGTCAAGAGAAATTGCTGTATGGTCCTGCATAAAGAACAAAGAGCTCTCGAAATGGTAGTTATGCAGGATCATGTAAAATATAATTACATTAGATAAACCCACTTAAAAGGTCATGTAAGATTTCCACAAATCAGTATCAATCTTATGTCAAGTTATTTACATATTTTTTCATACATGTGTGTGTGTGTGTGTGTTTAAAAGACGAGGAAGAACTAGTATGAAGTCAATGAAAAATGTAAATGCACCTTTTAAATTTTCTAATACTAGGAGAAAATGTCACACTATGTCTTATAAGTAGATTGTAAGTCACAAATACAGCATAAATCATAAAACAAAAATGTAAATTAAACAATAGTCAGAAAATTAAATATTAATTAAAAATTTAATTAAAATTTCAAAATAGTATTTAAAAATAAAGTTAAATTGTTAGTCCCACTGAGAGGCCAGAATGTAGTATATCATATGTACCAAACTGTGATTAATTCAGAGTGCTCACACAATATTTGATTAGGTTAGTATATATAAAAATATCACCTAATAAAAAGTTTTCATGATAGTAAAGAATTACAAACAATAAAACATAAGAAAAATACTGGAATGGCAAATATATGGCCAGCACTTCTAACAGTATGGAGATAGGCTATCGCACTAAGTTCTAGTATGTGGTGGTTGTGGACAGTGTCCATGGTGCTTAATGGTGGCCAAATATCACTTGCGTGACTGAGCTACTGCTATTTCCTTGATATCCTCCTTATAGACTTGACAGAATCGTGACCCATAGGGTGCAGGAGAAGTCCATTTGTAGAATATGTGGATGGACATAGCTTGCTGCTATATACAAAAGAATAATTGTAAGACTGCTGTTGTATACCTCTTTTTTGCCTGTGTTTAATTGTTCACCCCATTTGATGAGTTCTGTCCATTCTCATTCATGGAGTTGCAGTAATTTTGATCTCTCTCTTAATAGTATGTATAGAGTTGGTTTTGTTGTCATGAAATTCTTTAGTTGCTCTTTGTCATGGAAGTATTTTACTCCTTTAGTAAACTAGAAAGAGAGTTTTGCAGGATAGATCAGTCTGGCAGTCTGGGTTGGAATTTGTTTTCTTTCAAGACTTGAAGTACTTTGCTCCATGCTCTTCTTTTTTTTTTTTTTTTTTTAAGAATTTTTTAGTTTATTTATTATTTTTATTCTTGTTTCAGAACCTTTGTTTATTCACTCATCTTTATGGCCGGCTCAGCCCACACTGAGGGCAGGGCTGGCGCAGCATGTGGTGCCGGGGATCGAACCTCGGTCCCTGAAGCCGCCCAAGCTTCCCCAAGCAGGCGCTTTAGACCACTGAGCCATCCCGCCGGGCCCCTCCATGCTCTTCTTGACTTTATGGTTTCTGAAGAGAAATCTGCCATTATCCTAATGGGTTTTCCTTCAAATGTGATCTGTTTCATTTCTCTAGTGGTTTTCAGTAAACCATTCCTGTGCTAAGTTTCAGGGATCTTGATTATTATATGTCTGAGTGTGGTTTTAAATGAGTTAACATTATTTGGACTTCTAGATGCTTCATTTACCTGAATGTCAGATTGTGTCACCATATTTGGAAAGTTTTCTGCTATTACTTCTGCCCATATTCTTTTTATATCATTTGTATTGACTCCTTCTTTCTCATTGATGCCTATTAGTCTTACGTTGTTTACTTTTCATTGTCTTGAAGATGTTGAACTACCTTCTCATACATCCTAGTTGCTTTTAAAAGATGTTTTCTGATCTTTTCACTACCTGCCATGATGTCTTCAAGGTCTGAAAGTTTACTTTCACTTTTTTTTTTTTTTTTTTGTATTTTAGGGAAGGGTCTATAGGGTGTTCAGGATTTCACTATTAGATGGGACTAGTAGTTATCTGCCTATTTACAACCTCCCAGGAGCTGGGATTATAGGTACATGCCACAACTCCCAGTCTCAATTCCTATCTCAGCATGCCCTAGAGGCAGGGCCAGCACCATAGGCCTGGGGATTGAACCCCTGGCCCTTGTGCCTGCTTTTAGGTGCTTTAATCCATTGAGCTATTTAGCCAGCCCTTATTTTCACTTTGATTTAAATAGTTTTGCCAGCTTGTGGTTGAGGTTTTAATTTCCTATATAGAACTTTGAATCTGCTTCATGCAGCCTATTTCTTTATGATATTGCCCATTCAAGGATTCTATCATTTTTATATTCTCTATTTTTTATTAGTGTCTTCTCTAGAAGCACTTAGTGCTTCTTTCACTGTAGTTATAATTTCTCTTTTTTTTTTTTTACTTCAGAAATTATTTCCGATCTGATCTCCTCTGTTTCTTCCTACACTTGTTTCTTTACTTGAGATGTTATTATTTCAGATATTTCAGGTGTGTAATTTCTGGTTTCTTCTACGCTACTGTCTCCTGCATTTGTTCTGTGTGGGCTTGGGCCCTCTTTGTCATTTTGTATAGCACTGTCTTCTGACCCTTGGTATAGAGCTTTGGTACAGTTATTACCTTAGTACCAGGTTGGGATCTACTAAGTTCCAACTCATCCAGGTGGGTGTGGCTTGGATCTGGCTGCTGTGCTCCATTTCTTCCTGCTGCAGCCCTTGGAAGTGACTCCAGTGTGCCACTCTGATAAGATGTTCTGCTCCTCAATCAGCTGGGTGGATCTTACCACTAGCCTCTCTGCAGGGAGTTCTGTCACAGGGCTCCATATATCTGGTAGAGGAAGTTTCACTCACATGCCAGGCCTAGCTACTGACTAGAGTCCACACCTATAATATTTAAAGCAATGTTATGTTTGCTTTATTTAGTATTCAACAGATATTTACTATGTGAATTAGAGAAAATATAAATTCATAAATATAGCAGATAAATTCATCTCTAGTGCCTTGATAGATAGTTTCCTTCATGGTCTATAACTCATAGCAGTGCATGTCTCATGCTAAGGAGAAATTTTTGTAGAATAAACAGCAGATTTATCTCATCACCTTATCTACAGGATACATTTAATTGTGAACCAAATCATTTACCACTGAGAATATAATTTCTGAATTGTTTCTAGGGAAAAGATTATACTATAAGAAAAGATTATACCTTGAATTAAACCTTACCTTATCTATGTCCTCTTTCTTTCTCTTCAGAAAAGATCTCAACACCTAGGTGCTTCACAATCAGTCTACAAATAACAGACAAATAGTTTGGCCTCCCCTGATCTTCTTCTTCCAGGAGAGTCCGGCTTCTCTGCTCTGTCTGATGCAAGGACCACCAGTACCAACCCCACCCAGATTCATATGTCTTGCGTTTTTCTGTCTATAGTGTAAGCTGGAGGATCTGTCTTATGGATGAGAAGGTATAGACATTCACACATGCACACACTGGGACACATGCAAACACAAATATATGTGTGACAGAGGAAGAAAACTTGGGGGTTGGAAAGCTTCTTCATTTATAGGGAACATGTATTATTATTACTAACTTACATCTTCATCATCATTTGAAAATATTCCCATAAGGCAGTTTCTGCCTTTGTGAATACAAATGCCTAGATACCTACGTTACCTTCTGGACACAAGTTTAGCTATAAAATCTCTGTACTACAGCACCTTCTGTGTCCCAAACATTTGGGAATCTGTATTTCCTAAATTTTGTATTACTTAGAAATATCTGCAAGGGAAGGTGATCAGATATAATTCATGTATCCACTCAGTCCTTCCCAACACAGACTCTCTGTCCCGCTCTGTCTCTCCTTCCCTCCCTCCCACCAGGCTGCTAGATGAGGAATATAATTGGCCACAGCGAAGCAGCACTTTTTGTCCTCATCAACTAAGAGAGTAAAGGTTTACATATATATGCTGCCAAGCTGTTATTGCTTTTTAATAAATATTGAAGTCCGTCCAAACCAGCTGGAGAATTAGAAGAATCACTTAATTTTAGACAAACATAGCATTTTCTTATCTCCTGTGGTAGTTTTCAAAGAACTCTTGCAAAACCCTAACATTTTGTTATTCTTATTTTTGCTTTGTGGGGCTAAATATTAAACTGAGAGTTTGGCACTAAACCTATTATTTTCTTTTTTTTTTTTTACTTTTTATTATGAGACAGGGTTTTACTAAGTCACTAAGTTACACATCTGTGGTCACCCTGTCATAGCTCTCAGAGCACTGGGATCACAGCTGTACAACACTGTGCCCTAGTCAAAGTCTTATGTATCTTAAGTGGAACAGCCACTGTCAATGCTAAACAACAAGCAAAACTCTATTTTCACTTGTTTATTTTGTTAGCATTAGATTACTACATACATCTTCTCACTTCCTTTGTTTATATTTTATTAAAACACTAATTACAGCATTACTATTATTATACTCCTTATAATAATATCCCATTTTAAAGACATCCTCTTCTCCTGAGATATCTCGGAGTTGTTTGTCACGTATTAAGCAAATTAAACGAGGGCTTCACTTTACTCTCCCCACACAGTTCACTTCTTGGGGCAGGTGGCCACCTCATACCTGTGTGGCTGTACCAGCCTGCACCTCCTTGGAAGCCACAGAAGGTGGACAAGGCATACTTAAACCTTCTGGCCACCACCCATGGTGCTACAGGCCTGGAAGTACAAGCAGAACCAAGGCTTGTTTGGAATTATAAGCCTGGACCAAAAGCCTAAGTAAGTAGGAAGGTGGTTTGTCTTCTCTCCTAGATGCAAGCCCACATTGATTAAGTAAATCTATAAAGATGTTTTTGTTCAAATAGCAAAGGGAAAATTTCTGGAATTTTGATGAGAAATTATCTTTAAGTGAGGAAGTTAGAGGACCCTTTCTTCTGTGTTGGTGCAGTGTAGGCTGGGGCAACCATGTGGAAACCAGAGCAGAGATTCATCAAAACACTAGCATTAGAGGTCTCATTCATCCAGGTACTGTCCTTGTGGGCATCTTCCTAGAAGAATTAAAAATGTCTTGCTACAGTGAAATATGCTCACCTATGCTTACAGAAGCACAGTTTGTAATAGCTAAATCCTGGAAACAATCCAAATGTCCATCAACGAAGGAATGATAAAGATGCATTTTTTTAGTATAATGGAGTACTACTTGGCCCTGAAAAAGGATTACTTTGTGGCATTTCTAGGTAAATGGGTGCAATTTGAAGCCATGCTCTGAAGTGAAGCAAATCTGGCTTGCATGTGTCCACATCCTGGTGTGAGAAACTGAAAGAGTAAATAAAGAGCAAAATATACACTAGATATTGTGAACCGGAAGGAAATGGTTCAACAAGGAAGAGCTGGGGTGGGGAAAGCAAGAAAAGAAGGAAGAGAAAAGAAACAGAAAATGATCAAAGTGGTAAAATAGAAACAAAACTTTGTAAATAGGGAGGATGGGATGGATTTCAGGGAGGAGAGGGAATTCAGAGAAACTAAGAATCGGAAAGTATCATGGATAGCTAGAAATTCCCTGTGATGATTATGATCATTATGTGTGTCTAAAATGAGCCCGTAAGCTGAATCTAAACATAGCTTTAAAACAGATAAATCAGGAAATTAACAGCACAGAAGCATTTATCCTTTAGGAGCCACTGAACTGGATCCAAATTTCAGTTTTTCACGACTATCCTTACTGTACACATTCTGTATGAAAAACGCCGCCCAATGTTATGTGTTTATTATATTCCTCAGAGCATTTATCTGACCTCTGATTAGCCTGACTTGGTTTCCAAATTGAGTCGCAGTGTCTTTTCTCTCTCTCTCTCTCTCTCTCTCTCTCTCTCTCTGGGAAGCACTGCTACTTTGGAGAAGTTTAGTGAGAGACATGTGAACTTATCCCCCTCTTCTCCAACACTTCTGTTTGTGTTTCTAATAGCTGCAGGTGCACACCCTTAAAGCCAATGTATCACTGAGCGTCCAGGTAGAGAGGGTAGGAGCTCAGTTAGTTGCTCACGACCTTCATTCGTACCCTGCAGCAATTCCCCCGTGCACGTGCTGAGGTCTCCAGCCCAGGAGGGCTGCAGCAGCCCCCGCCTAGCCCCACCAACCATCACACAGGAGAAGGCCAGGAAGGAGCAACTTCCCTGGGCCCGAGGCAGTGCTCACTGCATGCATCTCCTCGCCTCCCAGCCCACCAATTCTTCCTGCTGCTCTTTGAGGGGCTCTGTGCCTTGGGAGAGAGCACTGGGAAAATGTCCCTGGAGTGCAATGACAACACCGACTGATTCAACACTACTGGTTGGGGGCCTGAGCTTTAGAAAACGAAGCAAACCCCTCTTCAAGCACTCCTCCACAATTAGGTTTGTCTACATATCAATGACCTTGAGCAGTGATTCTCGTCGAAGTTGTGCATCCCTTGAGTTATCGTTATGGTTTGTGTCTAGTGGTCCCCTCCAAGCCTCACGCAGTCACTGGGGTAAGTGTCTAGAGTTTGTGATTAATTCATGATCCAGTGATGGGATTATGGGTGTGAGCTACACCTGCCCTTGGGCAGGCAGACTCAATACATTATAAGGAAGGGAAAGAGGCTTGCTAGCCGCCACAGCCGCTGCTCCTCCCTTTGCGCTTTGCTGTTTTCCACTGCTATGAACAGCTGCCCTATCATGTGCCACTCTGCCTTGAAGCCTGTCAAGGAGAGGAGAAGGGAGAGGTGGGGAAAAAAAAAAAAGCCAGCCGAATATGGCTTGAAACCTCCACACACTATGAGATAAATAAACCTTTTCTGCCTTAATTCTGGGTGTCAGGTAGTTTGCCCCTGCAATGAGAGAAAAATAACTGAGACAGCTAGGCTGCTAAATGTGCTGGAAATGTATAGATACTGACGCCAGCTTTTATTCGCTGACGTCAGGGTTGGATTTTATGTCTTCATGTTCCATTTTGAAAAGGTGGTCTGCAGCTGGTGGGACTGTGGGGAGGCGACGAGAACTTCACGAGGTGGGGGCTCTAGTTGGAATGAGTAAGTAGGTCATTAGGGGCCTGGGTTTGAGGGTTTGAAAATGATACTGGGATCACTGTCTCTCTCTGTCTCTGTCTCTCTGTCTCTGTCTCTCTCATTCTCTTGCTCTCTCATGCTCTCACTCTCTCTCACTCTCTCCTTCCACTTCTCTCTTGCTCTCTCTCTCCCTCTCTTGCTCTCCATCTGTCTCCCTTTCTCTCTCACTCTCTCCTTCCACCTCTCTCTCTTTCTCGCTTGCCCTTTCTCTCCTTCCATCTCTCTCTCCCTCTCACCCTGCTCCCCTCTAGCCATAGGACAGCACCTCTCCCATTGCACACTTTTCTGCATGATGTTCTGCCTTATCACAGCCCCAGGAGCAACAGATCCCAGTGATCACAGAACGAAAGCTCTGAAACCACGATTCAAAATCAATTTTTCCTCTTAAAGAGGAAAATTTTCTCAGATATTTCCTCAAAAGAAAAAAAAAAAAAACCTGATTAGTTCAATTAAGATATTTATTTTTCAGTTGCTGAGTGATAGTTAAATGGAAAACAGATTTAGAGTCATATCCATTTATAGAGCAGATTTGTAGCTACCAGTATACTTTACCAATATTTTCAGGAAACATAGAAAATTGGGAATAGCCTGATTTTTTCTGTGTGTCAATTAAAAATCAGCTGTCATAGCTGGGCGTGGTGGCGCACGCCTGTAATCCCAGCACTCGGAAGTCTGAGGCAGGAGTATCAGTGCGAGTTCGAGACCAGCCTGGGCTACAAAAGTGAGCTCAAGGCCAGCCTCAACTGCATAGCGAGACCCTGTCTCAAAAAAAAAAAAAAAAAAAAAATCAGCTGTCATAAAGAGGAGATTACTATACCACACACCAAAACTAATATTCCTTCCATTCCATTTAATCATGAAATAATCTTTTATAAGAATAAAAAATAGCTTAAATGATTATGTCTCTGCAGGAGTTCGTGGAAAACTCACTGTAAATTGTAAAGGTGAATATATCAGTGCAGTAAAATATGACTTCGCTACACTCGACTACACGTTGCCATGGGTTTTGTTAGTCAAACTTCAGCTTATGCAAAAGCCTCAAGTCCCAAACCGTTAGGGTTGGAATACCAGAGTATTCCTTTGTATGAGTTACATGTGAAAAAGTGCCAAGACTTGTGTTTCTGTTAGCAATCCTTTAACTGAAAGGCACAAGACATTAAACATTTTCTTTGTGATTCTGAATTCCCTCTAATACTTGCAGATTATTAATCTCATAGTTTGTTGTTAGTAGCCTTTCCATCTTGCAAACTTTGGCTCATTAGAGAGAAGTCCAGGAGCTGTCCTATTAGACTTGACCTGCAACTGCCTCAGTGCTTAGCTCACTGGGCCCAGACTCTTGTATATGTTGAGATTTCTTTTCTCAGCAGAGCTTGGAGTGAACAGTGGCATTGTGTGCTTATGAAATTAAACATGCTTCCTGAATTCGCTTCATGATATGTGCACCTGCTGCCATGGCAACGTCCCTGCCCAGTTGTTCCAAAGGGGGAGTGTGGAGGTTGGGGCCAGAGGAATCAGAGGTGGTGCAGCTTCCCTGCCTTTTAAAATTATTATTCACCTTCACTGGCATGAGGAGGTTCAACTGGCTTTTCACCTGGCTACTCACATTACTTGAGTCAGATATTCAGGATTTCCCCCAAAGATTTTGGTCTGATAAAATTATGACATCTGTAACATAATATTTATTTATTTATAATTATTTTTTAGAACTTTGTTTATTTATTTATTTTTATGGCCAGTTCAGCCTGCCCTGAGGGCAGCGCTGGCGCAGTATATGGTGCCGGGGATCGAACCTCGGTCCCTGCAGCTGCCTAAGCTTTCCCAAGCAGGTACTTTAGACCACTGAGCCATCCTGCCAGGCCCCTGAGCCATCCGGCCAGGCCTCTATAACATAATATTTAGAGAATTAATATGGAACAGCATTGGGTCCAAAATGATGTGATGTAAACATTTTCGAGATTTGTCTACAGTTTTTTCTAATTTTAAAATTATAAATAAACACATGCCCTAGGAAACTATTTGGAAATGAGTTTCCAAAGAATACATTAAGTGTGGAGAAAGTTATTTTTCTCTATTTTAATGGGGGGCAAAATGCAGCTCCTCTTGTGTGTAGTGCTCTATGCTATAAGATGAGGGAGATTTTAAAAGCATCCCCTTGAAAATATTTTTCCTCTTCCTTTGCTTGCAGAAGGAAAAAAATAGGAACAAAGTTTTCATAAATGAGAACAGGAAGCGGGAGTGAAAGGAGGGAAGGGAAATGGAGAAAGAAAATATGGAACAAGATATATCAGGTACAGGTACGAATTCCTCATGATGAATGTGACTGTTATATATATGTAAAATGTACCAATATATTCAATTATTAAAATTTTCAAAATCATCTTGGAAATCCTGAGTGAAGTCCCTACCTTAGATTTCTTTATAGGTGATTCATGTATGAAACAAAGACCCCTGGGCTGGCAGAAGAAGGAAGGAAATATCTGATCTGCTTATGTAGCTAGGCAGTTTCACCAAGGTTTCATCATCTAAGCAGAGCTACAACTTTTGAGAAAAGTAAGCTTTTTTTTTTTTTTTTTGCCACAAAAATGGTAAATTTTGACCTTAGGAAGGATAAAAGAAATATTAGAACTCTAACAGCGAAAAGAACATGGTAGGTTTAGAACATTGCAAGGGTTCAGATCCAAAATATAAAAGCAAATTCCTGGGGAATAAAAAGAGAGCAGGTTGATTTCCTGACGGGTTTCTCACACTGGAAGTTGCTTTTTTCTTCTTCTCATTAGAACAATGAGCCATGGGAAATGCAGACCTAAAAATCTGGAAACCAAAGGAAGAAAAAAGCGGGTGGTGCAGACCCAGATGGCTCTTCTAAGTATTCGATTGTGTTTGCACTATTGGCTACAGACACTGGACAGAGAGTTACTAAGCAGCCAGGTAGCGCTGGAGCTTTCGTGGAAGCCGAATAAGTTGATGTCAGAAGTGCGCCTGTGGAGATTTTGTCTGACTGAATGCTGATCTTCCAGCGGTGGCCCAATCACACAGTTAATAATAACAGAAAAAATGCAGGATATCTTTCAAGTTTCTCTTCTTTCGCTTCGTACTTCTTTACAGTTGTTCTCCCCTAAGGCCGTTTTTCGTATTATGAGAATTTGCTGGAATATGACCATTGGCCGATATTTCTGTTGTTCCGACAGAGAAAGAGTATGGTGACAAGAAGGGGCACAGGAACTAACGAGGCACCCCCAGGAGCACGCAGACAGCACACTGAGAGCCGCTGCCTCGACTTCTCCAAGGAGTTTCTGCTCTGTTTCTACTCAGGCTTTGCCTTCCTGTTGGTTTTATGATAGATGACGACTAACAGCCAAGGAAAATGGAAGGTTAGCAGGGAATTTCAAACTTAAATTATAAATTTGATGGGTTCATGTTACTTATTTTTCAGAGAATCACACTATATGATTTTGTTATGAACATTCTAGTTGCCTTCCATACTCCAAAGATGTTAAACGCAAGATGAGTTGCGTTTCTAGGAGCTATTTCTTGCATAGTCAAATGTTACTCAAAAGAATCTGCTAAATCAGTAGCCATATAAATTGCACAGCAGAGTTCCATGTTGACAACTGGTCACTCACCTTTGTGGCTTGTTCTTTCATTGTTAACTACAGCTTATAAGGTGGGATTCAAACATTTGGTGAATGTTCACATTTTAATAAATGCCTTATAGTGAAAGATACATTGCCATTAGTACCGCCCAATATATTTTCCTTCTCCTAGATACACTTACCTTGTTGTTCTTGTTACTTTCTAAAATTCTTCCAAAAGTCTTCTTTTGTGTCTCAACAAAGCGTGATAAAAAATACAGCGCCTGTTGTGTTGAGCACAATGCAACAGAAAGGCAGGTTGAGAACGGCATGACGTCCGCCCTATGTGCTGAAGCCAGAAGCGGGCGGTCCTGCCTCTTCTCCAAAGTCCACACTGCCACGAAAGGTGAACGTTTCGAGATGCTTCAGGACATCCGCTCGCCAGGGCATTGGGGTAGGCAACTGACCACACTGACGAGAGAGGGCTGTCAAAGCGCTTCGGAAAGTGGCCGCAACGATGGTGTAAGTCCTTTCAAAGGGAGCGGCTGTCTTTTTGAAGGAAATAATGGCAACATATTTTTACTGTACTAGATGGGGAAAAAAAAGACCTAAACATTCACTATACTGCCTAATCACACCCAGTATAAGGTGCCAAAATGTACCTTGCTTGTGCCTCTTGTATGACATGTACACTGGAAATAGCTCTTCAGATATTTTAATCTACTGTCATTACCCTCAAAATATCATAGCCCTAGATTACATAATTTCTACTTTTCGTTAAAAACTCACATCATTAGAAAATTGTCTTCTTTCTTTCGACTGATAGTGATCCTCCTGTCTCAGCCTCCTCAGCGCTGGGATTGCAGGCATATGCCACTATGCCTGGTCTCAGTGGTCAGCATGGCATGCCCAGGATTCTAGGATCAGCATGGTATGAGTTACAGGGGATCGAACTCAGGTCCTTGTGCTTGCCTGGCAGGTACATGGACCCCTGAGCTATCTCCCCAGTTCCCACTATTTATCTTTTCATGATGATGTAGAAATTGTAAGTGGAGAACCTGTCAAAAGAGAATAATTTTAACTATTTTCCACTTTTATTTGTGGAAAATTCACAAAGGGGGATCCCACAAGAGCTGGTATCTAGAACTTTGGAAATGTTTTATTTTTCACTGACAGTGTCTTTGATTCCAAAACAGGACAGACATTCTCATGTATTGAGAAATTTAAATTAAATCTTAAGGGAAAAGAACAAAACCACTCAATCCCTTTCTGAGAATATAATAATGTAACCATAACGTTATATTTGGACATTTTAGAATATCATCTTAAATGTTTAGGTCTTGAATGCAAATTAAAGTGTGTCTGATGAGCTGAAAATTTTCTCTAATACTTATATAATAAACACGCATGGGGCTAGCCAAATAACTCAGTGGATGAAAGTGCCTGCAAATAGACACAGGGGCCAGGAGTTCGATCCCCAGGCCTACTGTGGCAGCCCCAGCAGATGGATCATTACGAGTTTGATCTGGTAATGAGACCCTGAACACGCTATAGACCCTTCCCTAAAAATAAATAAATAAATGTAAAATAAACATACAGGCAAACTAGACTATCAGTATCCTAAAATGAGTTCCTCAAGACAGTCAAAGCTGTGATTCCACTGTTACCTTCCTGCATGGAGAAGCTCTAGTTATATTTTGCATATTGCACAAGCAAATCACATGTTTGAAAATCATGTATTATAAATTTTCATGCAGTGAACTTACCCTTTCTAAGCATGAAAAGGTAAGCAGCGAGAAACTGTAACCAATCCTTGGCACAGGAGTCATCCTGTGGATTTTCTACACTGTGAAACGGAGGATAAGAAACATTTTTCTTGCCAAGAAGTTAAAATTGAATTATATCACCTGGTTATTGGGTGGAATCTTTGAACCTAAGAAAACATCAGTAGTGCTGAAATTCCCAAACCTTCAGTAAAAGTATGACATATTTCAATGACATATTTTTTATATTTCTTTCATGTATTTACTACAGGGTGTGAAAGGTCTCACTATGTAGATCAGACCTGTAGTAATGATTCTTCTGTTTTCAATTTCCTAAAAACTGGGCTTCCAGGCATGTATCACCACACCCAGTCAAAATCTCAGCATAGGCATTGCCTAAGGGTGAGACTGGCACATCATGCTGGGGAAACCCTGGCTGCAGTGCTCTGCCTAAGCAGGTGCTTTAGTCTGCTGAGCTTTCTGGCAGACCAGCAGTATACTTTTTTAAGTTCTTTCTTTTTTAACTGTGGTTGTTGCAGGATCTCACTATGATAGTGATCCTTCTGCTTTCAGCCTCCCAGCACTGGGATTACAGGTGTATACCACTAAGCGTGGAGTCTGTGGACCACTCAGCCCACCCTGGGGGTGGGGCTGGTGCTGGGGATCAATCCAGGGTTCTTGTGCTTGTCTAAGCTTACCTACGCCGATGCTTTAGTCCACTAAGCTGTCTCGCTGGCCCCGCATTATGGCTTTAGAAAGGTATTTTGCTTTTTTCATCTTTTTTCTTTTATTTTTTTAAATTTTATTAGTTTCAACAAGAAAGAAATAGCAATGAGACAGTTTCAAAGCCCATGAGTAGGGCAGCCACAATAAGCAATACAATGCTTATTGTTGACTTCATAGTAGTTGGTCAGAGTACAAGAAGCAGACGTAAATCTTCTAAACACTATTGGTACAAATATTTCTTCTCACTGAACTAAGAGAATGTAGTTGTATGTATAGCCTAATAGCCTATAATAGTAGTGGGTTACCATCAGAAGTGGCCATGTCAGAAGCTGTTGACTTCAGCCTTTTACATCTCATCATACTAATCTAGCTTTACTTTTTATGCCTCATTGTTAAACTCTTTTGTTGGTGTTTAAGGCCAAGTTAAAGCAAGACCTGTATAACAAAATATGTAATTTTTGTATCTGACAAGGTCAGTCAAATCCCCTTAGGATTTACCATGAAGCCATCAGTCTTCTGGCTAAGATTAAGTGTAGAAAGACATTCTTGTTATATTGAGAAGTTTCTCTTATTAGTCATCTTACTGATTTATTGGCTTATCAGCTGCATCTGAGACATTAGTTATGTTCTCCCCAACCCCTGGGAAACAATGCATCTGTCCTCAGTAAATACTAGCTGGGTTTATTAGAGTGAATCCTTCAAAGATGGTCAGGCAACCCTCTATGAAAGAAACCCAAGAGATACCTTCTATTTTGAGAAATGTGGAGAAATAAATTATTATGGTGTCACCCTCAGAAATAACAGTTTTAGCTTTTCACTCCAATCCAATGAAGTGCGATATACCCACTGATCATAGCATAACAATGACACTAATAATTTGAATTCAAGGGATTGAACTCAGGTTGTGTGCATTGAGCTACATCTTCCTTTTGTATTTTATTTTATTGTGAGACAGTCTCACTTAATTGCTAAATTGCCCAGATTGAAATCCAACTTATAATTCTCATTTCATCTCCCAAAGTTCTGGGAGTATAGCTGTACACGACCATGTCCAGCTCAAAAATTATTTTCCAACATTTGAATGTGTAGTTTATTTTTATTCTACTTGCCTTGACTTCTACATGCACTTGATTGTACAGAATTTCTTTCTTTAGCATTCATAGTGGTAGAAGGCTAGGGAGATAGCTCAGTAGAATAAGCACTTGCCTGTCAAGTGCAGGGTGCAGGGTCTTGAGTTCAAACCCCAGTACCAGAAAACAAACAAACAAACAAAACCATTCAAAGTAGTTTCACTTGTACCATGGTGTAGCAGGCAGAAGACAGCAGCTGCAGTAGCAGCAGCAGCAGTAGTAGCAGCAGCAGCAGGTATTTGCTCTCTAGTCATTCACATATTAACTTGCTTCTCTCCCTTTATTCTCCACCTAGGCTCTCACCCTACTGACCTGTGGTACCCACATCCAGGCTGGGGCCTCTTTAGCCATAACCAGAACTTATGCTAATTCTACCAGTGAATTAATTTAGTACCATGCACCCTTAATCCCAATATCCCTCACCCTAGATTCAACCAGCTGCAAAAAGCCCTACTTAGGAACTCATGAAACTTGGATGGTATGCCATCTATAGAGAAACTGTAACAATAGAGTTTGCCAAACCATTAAATAAATGTTTTATTTCATATTGTTACATTCTTAGCACAAGGTAATTAATATAAAATAAATTTTACTTACTTCCCAACTTCATTTTAATTGGTTGAATCTAATCCATTTATTTGAATAGCAAACTTTGAACAAGCCTCCATATAAACTTTTTGAAATAATACTTACCAGATATTTCGAGAAGAAAAACTGAACAGGGAGGGATGGCATAAACTAGTAACGTGTTTCACGGGGGGGGGGGGGGCAACATTGGCTTAGCTGGTAATTTATTTAACAGTGGTCTTTCTTTTCACTGTACTATGTATATTTCCAGAAATATCACTCTTGAGTTAGCTCTCATTTCAGCCAGGGAATGTTTCAAATCATGAGATCTCCCAAAGAGATTAATCCCCAGTTCCTCTGCACTGGGCAATGTGTCACTAAGATTTCAGTGATAGGCTGATACACTCTCAACCTCTTTAGAAACGCAACTCTAGATAGTTAAAGATCTCAAGCTCTTTGGATACCTAGCCATCCACATATGTGTTTCTTCTTTTCTCTTCTACAGAAGACTGTCAAACTAATGTAACCCTAGTGAGGAGTGAAGAAAAAAATCTTCAACCCAACCCCCAAAAATAACTTCCTCTCTTGTCCCATGTAACAGCTGTTTCTAGTCTTCATCACTCAGATCCCTAATGCACACTGAAGCGCAGCCACCTCCCTATCTGTATGTTTCTGTCTCCTTAATTCAGTGCTGAGCTTCATGAGGACAATTACTGTTTCTTCATTAGCTCCGCATCCCAAGCTCCTCGTTATGCACAAGGCACAGAGCAGACACTTGAACAAGTATTTATTCAGAGAGCTGCCAGATGTCTCTTCCTCTCTGTCATCAAAGGATCTTCTAGCAATGTGTCAATGCTCCTCTTCTTTCTTTTGCTTTGCATGGGCTTTGTCACAGGTGTTAGAAGGTTGCTATCAGTTGTGAACATTATGAAGCCAAACTGAGGACACAAACATAATTGTTGATAAAAGAACTATCTTGTAAGAATATCCAAAGAAAAATAAGGATCTAGGATGTAGATCTTCAGTAGAGTGACGGTTTAGTATGCCGAGAGCTCAGGTTTGATCTGTTGCCCTCTCTCCAACTCCAAAGAGAAGACTGGCACAATCATGCAGGCAGGCAGCTTTGTCTCCTGAATAAATAGACAGGAAGTGAATAAGCAGACATTGCCATTGGCAAGGGGTCTGCAAGTGTTGCTGGTGAGGAATCCAGCTGCTTTCTTATCCTTGCAGTGAGAGTCTCAGTGATATCAGCTCAAGGCCCACAGGGACAAAAGGGGCTGCGGTCCACCTGCTAGGCAGGGCTGCTGTGCTGCTGTCAGACCATGTAGGGGAAACTGAGTGAGCTTTCACCAGGAACAGAAAGAGATCTGTTAGAGCAGAGAAATCAGGAGATGATAAGAAAAACACTTGAGGTTGTGACAGGGATGGCTACAATGGGGTTGGCCTGTAAGAAGTAGTAGATGCAACTGGGATACAGCTTAGTGGAACAGTATCTGCCTGGCAAGCACAAGGCTGTGAGTTCAATTCCAGGAAGAAAAAGAAAAAGAAGGAGAAGGAGAAAGAGAAGGGGGAGGGGAAGAAAGAGAGAGAGGAGGAAGGGAAAGGAGGGGAGGGAAGGAGAGGGGACGAAGGAGAAAAAGAAGAGGGAGGAGGAGGAGGAGGAGGAGGAGCAGGAGGAGGAAAAGGGATAGTACTGGATACCTATAATCTCAGCACTTCGGAATCTGAGGCAGGAGGATTGCTGCAAGTTCAAGGACAGTTGGGGCTACAAAGTGAGCTCAAGGCCAGCCTAACTGCATAGTAAGATCCTGTCTCAGAAAGACAACATCAACAGCAAAAATAAAATAAAGTCAAAGAAGAAACCTATATGTGTGTCCTTCCATTTCAGCCAACTCACTTGGGAAATTTCTTTCGATGTCAGTGTCATGCAGCGCTGTGAGGGACAGAGCAGACAACGAAATGCAATGCTCTATAGAGAGAAAACATTTAAAACCTTGAGCTAGAATGTTCATGAGCCTGAGTTCATGCATACTTGTTAAATGGGACCTCTGGGGACACCCAAAACACAGGAAAGTAGGTAGAGGTAGTGAAGAAAACAGAAGAGACAAACAGCCTGACAAGGGACTGCAAAAGTCTAGCAGCACAAAGTCATTGGTCATAGGGACAAATAGCCACAAAAGCTCAGTTGTCCCAAAGCCATTATGCTTTAGGATGGAAAAAAATACTGGGATTGCTTAAATTAGTCAAATCCTGAGAATATGCCTTGAAGATTTATTTAAGAGAAAAGTCATCTGTGTAGATTTTAGAAAACTTTCTACATAACCAGTTTCTTGATATAAAACATTTTATTATTCATGTCGCAAAAGACACTGTTTTCTAGTTTTATTTGCCTTTGAAGTATGGGAGTATACATTGTCCGTTACCATAAAGAGCTGGCCAAGGGCACCAACCAGTCAAGCAGTCTCATTACAAGCTTGAGCCTCACTTCAGTTGCAGTAGGGTGATAATAAGCAACTGCTGTGAGATGCGGCAGTTTCTTTTTCACCTTCATGAGAAAAGTAACTTGAGGCTTCACTAAATGTTCCTTTCAAGAATAATTTGCAGAGCCGGGCGTGGTGGCTCACGCCTGTAATCCCAGCACTTGGGAGGCTGAGGCAGGAGGATCGTTGTGAGTTCGAGACCAGCCTGGGCTACAAAAGTGAGCTCAAGGCCAGCCTGAGCTGCACAGTGAGACCCTGTCTCAAAAATTAAAAAAAAAAAAAAAAAAAAAGAAAGAATAATTTGCAGGGTGCATCATAAAAAAAAAAATTATAGTAATTGATGAGAGAAAAATTTAGAATTCCTCTTAAAAGAAGAGGATTAGCTCAAGTACCGTAGAGAAGACTGAAGAATCTGGGGGGCTTGGGTAGCAATGAATAGGGTTAAAAATCTTCCATTTAAAACTCATTCATGCCAGCTGGCCAGTAGCCACTTGCTGCTAGTGACAACTCTGGCTAAACTGCAGCCAGGTTCAAGGTTGCTAGACTTAGAGTCATTTTAGAGACTTGGTGGATTCTTTCCAAGAGAAACAATATAAACCCTAGGGATAAACACTTGATCATTCCTCTAGGGTAAGTGACACTGGAGCTCAGCCGCTAGGGTCATATGCAATTAGTGTGCATTAAAGAGATTTGAGTAAGTCCCACCCAGATGATTTTCTTTTTCTTCCCTATATGCTACTGTTCTGAACAAGTACAAATTTATTTAGTTCGTTTTCCTTTAACAAAAGAGAAACATCAGGAGACTTCCAAGGAAATGAAAACAGGAATTGTGTCTGTACCACTCAGGTAATCCTCGCACACTGGAGCTGTTCCCAGTGGCAGTGCAAACCGGGCGGGGAGTAAGTGACTCCTGCTCCTGTTGGATGATGAAAAGCTAAGCAGGGCACACGAAAACTAAATCTAAAATGCCAGAAAAAGATTGTGTTGAACTTGGACTGCGTGACTTCCCTTGGGCACATCAGCTGTGTTTTTGTGGAATTCATTTTGCCTGGAGCAGGGGCTGTGGCCTACAGCTAACCCTCTGCTTGCTAGTTAGTAAGGTGTGGGGAGAGGTTCTAAACGAGTGGAACAGCAGGCCAGAACTCCTTTTCAGGTGGAGGTGAGCTCTGGTGCCTGCTCAGTCCCACTGGGTTTCTGTGGTCTTCGATATAGCGTTATAGACTACCAAGTAAACACCTACCCCAAGAGACCAGACATCCAGGAACATTTGGGGAGAAACAAAGTAAAACAGTCTCAGCAAAATAAAACCCAAAGGACAATACAACTAGAATGAGGTAAGAAGGAATCATACATAATATAAAGAGGGGAATAAAATAACCCTGTCCTTAACCTCTCCCCACTCCCCACTTCACCACATAATTGACAACTTGGCTCAGTTAGATGTTTGTGACAGGGTAGGGTTCCATAAAGGGTGTGCCTGTCAGCATTCATTTGGATGATCTGAGGTTTCCCCATGCTTCTGAGCTAGACCCGATCTTAGCCAAAACGCCTAAAAGCGAGTCCCCTGCTTCTGGTAAGGATGCCCAAATAGTTTCTGCTCTAGGGCAAGCAACATCTGTGTGAGATCCTAAAGAGTTTCTTCGTCTACCAAGACAATATGAGCAGACCCCCAAGTTCTCCGATGGACACGTTTGGGATAAGGGAGTGGATTTCACCCTCTGCTTTATCTGGATCCTTGGGCAGAGGCCATTGTCTCATCCTAAGCCTGTGCTTCTAGAGTCTAGGCTTTACAAAAAAAAAAAAAAAAAAAAAAAAAAAAAAAAAAAAAAAAAAAAAAAAAAAAAAAAAAAAAAAAAAAAAAAAAAGCCTAGAGTCTAATCATGTAACAGAAAATTTGATTGCTGAGTAATTATGTTTGTTTGCATCAATGGTCTGACCAATCAGATTCACCTGAAAATCTGACAGCTGTGATGAACTCAGAGAGGATGGAGAACTGGAAAGTTGCCCTCCGAGGCCTAACTTGATCTCCAGTTGTACTTAGGATAATGGATCTGGGCTGGGCCCCCTCGGGAAACATGTATTTTCAGGAGAAAGTGGTCTGGATAGTATACAAGGCTTCCTGTGCTGCCATGAGCAATTTGTGACTTAATGAGTCTATTTATAGGCGCATTACATATACGTCCTCCATCATTCCAGAAATCAATGAAATAGTTTCCAAAAGAAGTCACAGTGATTTGTGACTCTAAGCTGCTCCTATTTATCTGTCATAAAGAGGAAAAGAATTCATCCATTAAGGAAAACTGGAATGGATAATTTACTGGGAGAAAACCTGATTTCAGTAAGATTGAATGGAAACTTGGATAGCACTTCAAACTACATAGCATTTTCTGTCTGTCTGTCTGTCTGTCTTTCTTTCTGTCTTTCTTTCTTTCTTCCTTCCTTCCTTTCTTTTTTTCTTTCCTTCTTTCTTCTTTCTTTCTTTCTCATTTCTTTCTTTTTGTATTTAGTATAGGGTCTACAGGATTTCACTACACAGAGTGGACTCCTAGTGATTTTCTTGGTTTTCAGCCTCCTAAGTACTGGGATTATAGGCACTTATCACCATACCTGGACTCTCTCACCACCTCAGCGCACACCATAGATGGGTCTGGCATGGCATTTCAGAGATTGAACCCTGGTCCCTGAGACTGCCTAAGCAGGCACTTTAATCTGCTGAGCTATCTGGCCAGCCCAATTGTATAGCATTTCTAGTGAATAAAAATCCTTTAAAAATATTAAAAGATTGTGTTCCCTACTATGGCTCTAACTCAATCCCAAAGTCTCCCTTTATGAAGGACTTACCACACTACCAGACCCTTCTCAATACTTACTTTGCAAATTTTCTTCAACCTTTATACCTATCCCATGCTTTGCAGATGGGACAATGTGATTCAAAGAGATGTAATGGTTGTGCTCACTGCAAAGGGGCGTAGTTACTTGCCCAGATTATGCAAAAGATAGAGGCCACACTGGTTTTGAACTCAGTCTCACATCATGCCACACCTACACTCTTCTCTTACCACATGATTCAAGTTGTGTGATGACCTATGTAACTAGGTGCTTTTATGTTACAAATTCATTTCACTCTTTAAATTAGAATATTCAGTTATATACACTCACACCCTATTTATTTCTTCATCCCTTCAACAGCGATCTGTGACTTACTTAAACAATAGCAGACTTTACTAAGAACAAGAGACCTGTAAATAAAAATATAAAACCTCTTCTCGAATTTACATCAGAGACAGAGACAGAGACAGAGATATAGAGACAGATAGAAAGAGACAGACAATGAGACAGAGACAGAGGCAAACAGACAGAGATCTAATTCCAAACCCAGCCCTGGGAGTTGTTCTGCTCTTGGTCAATCCACTGGTAACAACTCAGAGTTACGATAACAGCCAAGGGGTTGAGAATGTTTACTTGGTTTTAGGAACATTCCTTACTGGGCTTCTGCAGAGCACAGCGGAAAGGGTGTATTTCTAGACACCGGAAATTGCCTTCTCCTAAATATAGAACCTTTAGGAAACTGTTCTAAATTTAGAAACAACTTCAGGTTTAGTGTCTGTTAAATAGGTGAGTTATTTTGTTCTGGCTACATATATTTCATTTTCTTTTATTTCATTAGTAATGCTAGAACTAGGTATAAAAAAGACTTGTAAACAATAATTTTCATATTGCTTGTACACAATAGATTACATGTTTCTTTGGCTGACAAAACTTGAGTTTCTCCTCAAAATTAAAATTCTTAGTATAAGGAGAATGGCTTTCAAAGACTGTAACATAGTGGTTGCAAATCTGCAGCATGCATACCACAGCTGAATGTTTTCACCAAAACTCCTCAAGGTTCACCATCCCGACTGTAATAGCTAATTTTTGAAAACCCTCATGAATCATCTGTGTACTAACAAATCCTTACATTTGTTCTTGGCTAAAAGTGGAAAAATTCCCTACAAATATAAGTGTGAGAAAAACAGTAAGGACCAAGTGCACAGTATACACAGCATGGCAGAAGGGCTGTCACAACCATGTGACTGTCAAAATGCCCCTTGACAAAGATTGCATGTATTAACGTAACTCACTCAGTCATCACAGTGATCTTCTGAAATAATCCAGGTAATGTTTGTTTCCTTGGCTTTTCAGTGAGAAAATAGAGCCTTTACAGTAGTCATGCCCTCCCAGGAGATTGTCCAGGTAATACAAAGGATCAACAACTGAACTCAGGTCTAGCTCAGTCTAAGTCGAGTATGCTTCACTAAGTGGTATGAAAACTGTCCTAAAACCAAAATGAAAAGAATTTGTCATTATGTTTACAAATTAGGGAAGTTAATTTGTATTTTACTGATTTCATTCATGTATTCAAAGCAAATCATTATTCTGAAAGCAATAATATGAACCCCAAGATGAGCTATTTTTTTAAATTTTAAAGAGAATAAAAGGGAGCCAGGGAGATCACTCAGTGGAGTAAGTGCTTGCCTGGTAAGCACAAGGCCTTGAGTTCAATCTCTGGTACTGCAAAAGAGAAGAGAACAAAAGAAAAAAAATATTTTAAAAACTTTAGAAATAAGATGATAGGCATTCAATAATGATTGTTATATTATCAGATATAAGTATACACAATTGGTCAAAGAAAACAATTTAGGCATTGACTGTTCCTTTCAACGGACCCATAGAAATTAATAATATGATTATCTGAGTTATTGTAATAACATGCACACACACACACACACACACACATATATATATATATATATATATATATATACATATATATATATTTCTTCTTCTTTTTCTTCTTCTTTTTCCTCTTCTTCCTCTTCTTTTCTTTATTTCTTTTCTTCTCTCCTCCATTCCAGTTGTTCTTTCCTTTTGTGCAGTTTCTTTCCATTATCTATTGTAGCTTTTGGATTTATTTATTCTTTCAGGTTCTTACAGTAGGAAGACAATATGACATGTGTACACGTGGGTCTGATTTATTTCACTTATGAGTATGTTCTCTAGCTGCGTCTGACATTCATCTTCTTATAGCTGAATAATATTCCCTTGTACAGAAAAACCATATCACTTTTATCCATTCCTCACCTGATAGGCATTTGGGTTGTTTCCAAGATTTAGCTATAACAATTTACATTGCTATAAACATGAGTGCACATATATCACTATAACTTGATGGTTCAATTCTTCTACAAAAATACTCAAAAAGGAAACAGCTAGACTGACTCAGACCTTTAATACTAGTTTTTTGAGGAATTTCCACACTGACTTTCACAGTGGTTGCACCAGTCTACACTTCCACCAATAGTGAAGGGTTCCTTTTTCCTCATAGCCCCTCCAGTATTTGTTACTAGTTGATTTCTTCATAACAGTCATTCTTTCTGAGGTGAGATGAAATCTCAGTCTTGTTTTAATTTGCATTTCTTGAATGATCAATGCTGCTGAATATTTTTCTCATATATTTTTTGCCATTTGTATTTTTTCATCTGAGAAGTGTATATTCATCTCAGATACTCATTTCTTGATTGGATCTTTGAATTTTGGTGGCCTGAGCTTTCTTAATTCTTTATATATTCTAGATAGAAGACCTTTGTCTGAAGGACAATTGGCTATAATTTTTTCCTACTGTGTTGGTTTTCTTTCTTTTTGTTCTTTTTCTTATAGATGGCTGGCTCAGCCTGCCTTGAGGTGAGGCTGGTACAGTATGTGGCGTCGGGGATCAAAGTGTGGTTGCTGTGGTTGCCTAAGCTTTCCAAAGCAGGCACTTTTGACCACTGAACTATCTCGCTGGCCCCTACTCTTTTCTTTTGATGCGCAAAGCATTTTTTAAAAGGATGAGATCCCAGCTGTTAATTCTTGGAAGTATTTCCTTTGCAGTTTGGCTTTTGTTCATGAATTCTCCCTAGCGCTGTCTTCAAGCTTCTGTCTGCTTTCTATTCCAGCAGATTTCACATTTATGTTTTAATATTTAGAGTTCTTATCCATTTTGACATTACTTTAGTGCACAGTGGCAGAGCTGGATCTAGTTTTAGTCTTCAGCCATGTGTAAAGCCAGTATTTTTTTTTTCCAGCACCATTTATTAAAGAGACTATCATTCTTATAGTGAACCTTTAGCCCTTTGTCAAAGATAAGGTGGCTGAGGGTGCTTGCCATTGTGTCTGTATCCTCTAATTTGCTCTACTGATCCTCAGGTCTCCTTTTCTCCCCCAGTAAAATGCTGATTTTATCACAGTAGCTCTGCAGTATAATTTTAAGTCAGAGATTTTGATGCCTCTTGCCTTGCTGCTGTTGGCCACGATTGCCTGTTCTGTTGTTCTCTTTTGGAGAATGAATTTTAGGAATGTTGTTTCTAGGTATGTGAGATATGCTAGTGGTTTCTTGAGTGTGATTGCATTCAATCTGTATACAATTTTGAGAGTATGGCCACTTTCATAATATTGGCTCTTCCTATCCATTAGCAAGGAATTTCATTCCACTTTCTGAAATTCTCTTTGATCCTTTTTGTTTTCAGACTATTGTAGTTTTCAAAGTATAGACTTTCTACCTCCTTTGCTAGATTGATTCCTAAATATTTCTTTGGAGGATGCTATTGTGAAAGATATGGCTTCCCTAATTTCTTCTTCAGTGAATTTGTTGCTTTGTGTAGAGGAATGATATTGATTTATGAGTGTTGACTTTATATCCTGCTATGCTGCTAAATTTGTTTATAATCTCTAGAGGTCTTTTGGTGGCTATATGGGGGTCCTCCATGACTATCAAGCCATCTGAAAACAATGATAATCTAATTTCTTCCTTTCCTATTCTTTCTTCCTTTCTTTATTTTGCATTTTAGGGAAGGATCTACAGAGTGTTCAGGGTCTCACTACTAGATTGGACTCAGTGATCCACCTGTTTAGGGCCTCCCAAGAGCTGGGATTACAGGTGTGCACCACCATGCCCAGTCTCAGTTGCAGTCTCAGTGCACTCTAAGGGCAGGGCCAACAAGGCAAGCCCAGGAATAGAATCCCAGGACTCTGCACCTGCTTGCAGGTGCTTTAATCTGCTGAACTACTTGGCCAGTGCTCTTATTACTCTTATTTAGAAGAGCAATCTTGTAACTCTCCTTTTGCAACCAAGATCTGTGAGTATCTAATTATGTTGTGTGGTTATGATGACACATCTGCACACAAATCTTGAAATATCACCTGGAATATAAATTATGTAATGGATACTACTCCTTTCAAGACATTTGGGGCAGTTGAAAAGAAAGATAAACATATAAAGTTACAAAAGACTCATGTAATATGCTGTTCATACTCAGATTTATGACCTTATTCACTTGTTTGAAATTAATTTTATGTCACAACAACCTTCAGACTCACTAGGTCAAGTGGTTGAGGGTGATTGACACATTACTGTTTCTAACCTGTGGTCAGCACTCATGCACCACAGCAGGCAATACTGTCACTTCCTGAAGTTTTCTGTGAAGACCCAGCTTATAATTAATCCGCTGGATTTGGGGACTTCATCATGATGTTTTTGACAGAGCTCAGGCAGGTAAATTTTCCCTTTTCTGCTTTGTTTGTTTGTACACATGAGGTGTAGAATCAAACTCTTAATTTTTCATAGAGCCTAAAAGCATACTATACTATTCTTGAAAGTCAGAGGCCAGACCATGCCATTGTGTTTTTCCCTCTGACTACAGATGGAGACTGTCTTTGTGTGTATTTCTATAAACTTTGCTGGGTGTTTGTACCTCTCTCTCCCTGTATTTCACATCTCTCTGTAGTACTCAGCAGAGAATTTATGCTGTCCCTGAGAAGCACACAGTTCTTCAAACCTTTATTTAAATGACTTTTCTATGAAGCTCTTTCCTCCGTTAAACACATTTTCTCCCTTGCATTCATCATACTTTGTGGGGTTCAGACGCATCCATCAACTCATCAATCATTGTCTTGATGTGACTTGAAATACATTCTCTAATGTAAAAACCATAATTTTGTCAAAGTGCCCTCTATTAATTTCAGTTTAACAGTTCTGAGTTCTCCCCCCACTTCTAAAATGTTCACTCCTTTCTAATTCTTAAAGTCACAGACAGTTAAATTTTCCACTTAGTGAGTCTTTGTCAATCACATTTAAAAGCATCAAAATACTTTGCATAATTTTGAAAAGACTGGATTTTTTCAAACCTCTCTTTTGAACTTAAGCTCATCCTAACCCTGCTCTGAAGATTATTTTAGGCTGTGGTATGTTCTATGAAGGTAGAACACAAATCCATGTGCCCAGGGAAATACTAAGATGCTCATTTAGTAGAGAAGTGATATCATTTCCTTCTTGCCCGTTACACAGCTTTGTTCTTAAGGAACCATTGTGTTACTGTAATTTTCCTGTTTCAAAAATGGTTCTGGTGTCCTGGGTGGGCACATCAAGCAGCTGGCAGGAAAGACTGAGAAGGAGAGCTACAAGGCATGAGGTCATTTGTTTTTGTTTGCTATAGAGCACTGATTCTGGGTAGAAGCTGCCACCAGCTCATAGCTGCATGGAGCACTGGGTGGAATATGCAGTATTTAGTACACAATATGAATATAACCGATCCTATATATTTTCCAGAGTACACGAAAGTAGCGTCTCGGTGCTGTTTTGTTCTTGTGTAGAGGAATCAAAACAAGATTTATAATCTGCCCAAAGAACCCTGGGTAAGGGAACTGCATCAATATTGTTGGAACAACCTTGATCAGTAACTTTGAACCATGAATGTGTGGTTCACACTTCAAGTGTGTCGCACAGAAATATATATGTGTAAGGTCCTTCAATGCATTAATTTGAAATTAAAGTATGTCTGAGACATTGCACCAGGATCAATATTGTGACTTTTGAGAATGTTTGAAAGAACTAGTCCCTCTTCACTCAGGCTTCCCTCGTGCCCCTGCTGTGCCCGGCTGTGTTGTGCCATTTTCCAGGCCCCAACATGGTGCTGTCACACTTCCCAGCATTGCATTGTTAGTTATGAGGCACCCAATCTGCTCCTACAAGCCGTTCTCTTCTCCCTCACATCAAGCTGTGGTGGCACACACGCCCTCCCACATTGCTTGAAAGGGCATGAGCTTCAGTGAACGCATGGAAACCTTAAAGAACTCTAGAACTTAAATGACATGGAGCTCTTTGGAGAGTGAAACATATAGTTTGATTGGAAGGGAAAAAATGACAGACACCCCCAAAGTCCTGAGGCAGGGTCCACCACTGCTCTGCAGTGGCTGCTGCTGAATTCATTCGAAGAAGCTAGGGCCCTGTTCTCACCAGGGTGCCAATACCTAGGGGGATCCTCAGTCACTATAAGCAAGAGGAGATGAGGATCTTACAGTGAAGTAACTTACACTGAAGTCTTCAGTGGATGTTTTCATGCCAGGCAGGCATAACTCCTACCCATGATAGACTTGATTAACTCAAAGTGGCTGAACTGCTGAAAAGAGATTGTTTCACTTCTTCAGATCCCTTTGGAGTTCGCAGTGGAGCGAAGGTATTTCAAAGGTGAGTGTTTAGGTGGATTGTCAATTGCTGGTCAACTCGTTAAGCCCAGGTGAGCTGAACCTCAGTGGTGCTGGGGTGTGGGAAGCCCACATGAGGATTGGTGCCAGTAGCATAAGCGGCAGAACTGGAGGAGCTGTTGCAGAGCTGGTAGGGACGTTGTTTGCAGAAGCTGTGAGAGCTGCTGGAGTCTGCTAGTTCTCTTCAGCTGTTCTGCTGGCCAGCCTTGTCGTGCTGGCTTTCCTGGTGAACTTGGCTGTGCTCAGAAGGAGAGCTTGGGTCACTGAGAATAGCGCTGGCTCATCTTTGTGGAGCTTTGGTCCTCACCTTGAGCATCGCTTTCTAGTTCTGGAAGGGAAGAGGGTGCACGGCTCAGTCTCTGGGAGAAGCTTGTCACATTGGATTTCCTGATAGGAACTCAGTTTTCCTTATTTTGGAGGGCCTCAGGACCTCACTATGGCTGTCGTACTTTTTGAGGAAGCCCCTGTCCTTACTGTGAGCATTGCTTCCTGGCTGTAGTTCAGATCCTTCAGCCTGCTAGCACAGATCCTTCATCCTGCTGGCACAGGCTTTCTAGCTTCTGCCCCTGACCTTTAGGCCTTTCCAGCACAGATCCATGAAGTGGGCCTGCATGAGTCATTGTCGTGGGTTCCAGGCCTCCAACTGGACTCGTGGGAGGCATTGTTAGGCGCTTCAGCTGGCCTCATGCAAGATACTATTGTGGGATCCAGGCCCTCGGTTGCATTCTTTGGTCTGTAATATGTGGACAGATTTCCTGCACTCTTTGTATATGATTCTTTAAATAAAAGACATAAAATGTGTTCTGTATTCCATTGTTCCCCTTGCAAAGCTCTGCAGCTCGACAAATACTATTATTTGCCCTCACGCTCATTGTAAAATATTTTCTTATCTAGGAAGAGAATTCCCTGACCACATTTCCAGCTCCCTCCAGAAAGATACAAGGCTAATGAGAAAAAAACAAAATTCTGGATAATCTACTTCAGTAGCGAATGCCTCAGTGATGCATTTGTTGGGCTAAAGCTTCTCTGGAATCTGTCCCTTTGCTGTCTGAAATGCGCTATGTTACTGGTCCTCTACCTTTGAAGTGGCTTTTGTTTTATTTACCCTTGTTTTCTCAAAGGATGCTCTCACGGGCAGCCTGGAGCTAAATTGGGCTCTGATAGGGCTTCCTTATCCTGAGCCCATTTTCTGAACACATTGCATTCATAAATAGCCAGCGGGGCTTTGGGCTTCTGAGGTCACTGTGCTTCACACAATTGTTTTCTGCAGGACTACGTGAAAGACAGTGCCTGGGCCGAGGCCTGCAGTTCCTGGAAGCTGGGTTTCTCAGCATTGAAGGGCTATCTCTTCTCAAACAAAGGCACAAGGCAGGGTGACCTTGGTCATTGTTCTTGGGGCCTGTGACTTCAGAAGTGTGGTTGCCTCTGAAATGATAGGACCAGCCTCTGAGCTGATACAATCTTGCTCTCCAAATGCCTGTATAAATAGTAAATTGACATCTGTAATGGAATAAATGCTTTGCAAACTTTCCCCTGTTAAGAAGGAATGCAAATTCAAGGATTACCTGAGTACCCTTTCTTCCCCGCTGCTTTGACATGCCTCAGACTTACTCCAACTAGAACAGAGGGAGATACAAAATCCACGGTGCTGGTTAGTCATTAATTTGTAGCAGGCATATATTTTGCAGATGAATGGAGAAGGTGCACAAACAAGTCTTTAAGTATGCAGTGGTGGCCCCAAGAGGTCTGAGAAGACACATTGGGAAAGAAATTAAGAAGAGCTTAAAAAATTTGCTCATTTGTTGACAAGAATACATTAAGTCCCCCAGGTTGATAGAGGTAGACATGAGCAATTAATTAATAGAATACAACTTAGTCTTCTTTGTGACATTCAACTGGCTATCCCTTTATTTCAAAAGAGCTACTGCCATTTGAATCAAATTCGTTAGCATTTCCTAGCATAAATACTTCAAGAGTTTATGTTTTTCCAAGGAATGTGTGGAATTGAAGAAGAAACTGCTTCATAACTTTATCCCCTGACTCAGTAATTGATTGCAACTGAGAAGCTCAGGGTAGGGTTCTTTGTGAGTCAGGGAAGACCGAGGAAAGAAGCTGAGTGCTTGAAAGCTACTCACGGTTTTCTTTGTGACTTATCTATATAGTGCCTCACTGTGAAGTTTAGGCTACAGGCTGAGCCTAGCTCACGGTACCCGGCCAGCTTCAGCTTCTGGAGGGCTGAGACTGCAGATGTGTGGCATCTACCTCACTGAACACTTCCTTCTCGAATCTGCTCAACTATACCCCAATCCCGATCTATAGGAGCACATACAACACCCCTGCAGGTTGTGAAATACTTTCTCTTTGCTTGTCTCTCGTTTCTCTATCTATGCCTCTGTCTTCCTAATACAAAATCAATCTCTCCCCTCCCCATCTCCTCCCTCCTCTCTGTCTCTCTGTCTCTGTCTCTGTCTCTGTCTCTCTCTCTCTCTCTTTCTCTGGGGTCTGAGGGACACAATGCAGGGCTTTCTGCATGCATGACATAGCCACATCCCAGCCCCATGGATTAGTTGAATAATTATTATTTAGTATTTCAAATGTGATTTAACATTATCTAATGAAATACTCTGACAATCATAATCTACTCTGTTCTGAGTGTATTTTTCCCTTTTCTTTATTGTCACAGCCATTTTGCATTATTTTAAAATTTATTTAAAGTAGAATCAATAAATACACTCATGTCCAATGTGAACAAATGTTTACTACTTATCTTGTACCCAAGTTCTGCTGAAGGTAGGTATGTATCTTAGGTATACATTATTGAATATATTTTCTTTCTCTTAACCATATGAAATGTACAAGAATGATACAACTCAGAGTAATTCTTTTTAATATTATAGATATATGCTAGAAAGGAAGTTGGTATGGTATCTATATAGTTCTTTAAGTGAAATTTAGTCTTTTCAAATGGTAATAATTCTGTTGACATTTAACTGGTTTTTTTTTGTTTGTTTGTTTGTTTGTTTTTTAAAAAGGCTTTTAGTTAAACAGGCTTCCATTTGACCTGTGATGTTTGAATTAGCTTTACCAATATTTACTCAAAGAATTATGATTCCATAATCCTGGGCTTAGAAGACATAAGCAAGCAGGGTCCCCACCTTCGCCACCCCCCCAATGTCCTAATGATCTCAAATCATCCATCAGTTCACTTATATCAGTACATAATGATTTTTTGACTAAATTTACTTGAATTGACTTTAAGCTGGAAGGTTAGTAATTCAGGTGGATGTACTAACAAAATTCTCATGCCAAACAATGAAATGATGAAAATAAAAGGTATAAAATTGCCAGGGATGTCACTTGTTTTGAATTTAGCTAAACTTCATAACTTATTTGGAATCACAAGGTTAATCCCAAAGCTAAATTAAAGAATCAGTCCTCCTCTTTATAGAAACTGTAAGAACCATTGGATTTCAGACACATCCTGAAACTGGAGAGCTTGTTCTTGGCTTTATTTATCAATCAAAGGAGGTCAGGAAAGTGGAAGAAAGATTTGAGTGAGGTGGGGCTATGTCACTCAACATCTTGAAGGCAGCAATTCTAAACTGAGTGCAATTTCTCCTCCTCTGTGTATCCGGGCACCTGGTTCTAGGTAGGGTACAAAGACTGCTAGAGCATTTCTATCTTGTCCCTACATCATGGGATTGGCAACCCTGGGTTCTAAAACAGGTAGAAATTAATTTAGGGTTTTAGGGAAGCTGTCATGAGTCAGTGTCGGTATCAACACAGAAAGAGCCCAACTTCAGGCTTTCTCAGTTTGCATTTCAGAATACTAGTGCCACCACCCCACCTAGACTTGTGGTTATCTAGAGGACCAGTAGTGTACACTGTTGAGCAATATCCAACCCAACCGCCTAGAGACTCCCAATTCCTAAAGATGCCCTCTATGCCTGCATTGGGTGCAAGAAACATTCCTGGCCTGAGTACCGCACCTCTGCATCAGAACTTCCTTCAATGCTGTCTAGGACACCACTTCTAAGAAGGCTTTAAAACCTTGCTGAGATAGTCTGAGGCCAAAATAATTTCATTTGTAATGCAAGACCAAAAAACAGATGTAAAGGAGAAAACATGAAGAGCCTCTCAGCCTTTATCTTACATTAAAAAAAAAAAAATCCTCTGTATCTAGATACACTTCTCAGTGCAACACATCATACGTAATGTATCTCAATACCTGTCCATGTTTCTGCCATGTTATAGTTCAAGGGCCAAATCTGAATTTTCTGTTGTTTTACACTTCCTGAGGTTATGTTATAGGCAGCTAAATTAGATAGAAGTATTACAGGCAGTAGGAAAGAGTCAGACAGGGCGAGGTCCTCAAAGCAAACTATATGGAGGCAAGACGTTGCAACTGTGGGAGAGACAGGCACTCCCGCTGTGGGCCAGACCCCAGGACAAAGGAGTGAACACACGCAACCACACACCTCCTCGGAATGGGCCATCAGGGATTAGTATTCTAAAGAGGTATCAATGCACCTTGAAAAAGCCAGGAATAGTCACTAACTCAACCCCTACAGACAAAGCCCATCTTCTTTATTCATGTCGATGCGTTGTGACTTGTTTTGCCATTTGGTCCCGATTTAATCACTTTTATCTGAGCAATTATGCTCATAATCTTATTGATTCATCATAGTTTTGTCTCTCCTCGCGCGCGAGTTCCCATATTTTCCACCTTAGACCAACCTCACCTCACTATTTTGCTCTATATAAATTCCTAGAAAAGGGAGGGTCCTTGGTAACGATTCAGGTCCCCTTCTGTCCCTCTGGCAGACAGGTGCTTTCTTTCCCTCAATAAATATATTCTGCTCTTACTCCATGTTGTTCCTAAAATTCACTCGTAGGTTTTAGACAACATGAACTCATCCCGGGTATCTTTCAGGTTGGAAGCTTCTTTCCTCTGTATCAGTTACGTTTAGAAGATAAAAGACAAATAAGAGCAAAAATGAGTTAAGTGTGTCTTGTTGTGGTGTAAAATAATTAGTCCGCGATTGGAGGATCTTGCTAGGTGGTTTCAATGAAAGTGCTCTGATCGAGCGCCAGTCTACAAGGTTGACAACAATAAAGAAAGAGTAAGCGTGTGAGATCGAAAGAAGACATTTTCTGTGACCTGAGACTGAGACAGAGGGAAAGAGAGACACGAGAAATGAACATTGTCTTGCTTATTTCTGTATATCTTTGGATTCATTCATCATAAATGTATTTTCAGAGACACAGAGAAATGCTTTCTTCTGAACAAATCGTCATTACCTTTTCTGGCTAGAAGTATTTCCTTCAAGCTTGGGTGAGACACAGCTGTAAGACAGTTTCTTTAAGGAAATGGTAAAGGGCTGCTCCATTCGTTTTCAGAGATGCAAACATCATTCAGGTAACTGCAGACTAAAGATAAGGAGAAACTGAACTCTCTTATTTAAAATAGGACTCACTGCTTACTATTCAGTGGCTTTTCAGGGTAGTCATCTTGCAATCCTAACTTATGAGTTCCTATAAATTACTACTCAAAGATAGGGCTATAGGACCAAATTAGGTAAAACATTTGTTGAATGAAAATTATGTTTGACCACTTTGTCATTTGTTTTTGGCTGTCCACTTAGCTCTAGACAAACTAGGAGAGCGACTAAAGCTTTCTTCCTTCCCAGTCTCTGGGGGCTCCATTTCTTGAATAAACACTGGTCTTTCCCTGATTTCAAAGATGACCTGTGAGATAGCTCAGCAGTCGGCAAGCTTAGGGAAAGTGCAGGGACTGTGATTTGATCCCTGGCAGATCCCCAACTCTGCATGCCATGCCAGCAAGCCCAACCCCCAGGGTGGGATGAGCTGCCTCCCCCACAAAAAAGAGATCAGGCCATATGATCCTTCTGTTTCTGATCCTTTATGTTTTTGCAGCTGCATTAAATATCAGAGATAATGAGTCAACCATGCTCTGACATAAACCATATGTTAAACCCCTTAGAAACTACACATTTTATCTCCTATTTCTATTGCAGTAGACCTAGAGCAAGCCCTCATATTTTTATTTCTATTTTTAAAAACTATATGAAGCAGAATAAAATGCTTTTTCATTTGGTTGTGAAGTGATTTTAAAGTGATTTAAAGAATATCTGCTGCTTGAACTTTTATTTTTAACTTGTACTTTGTTGTTTTATTTGATCTTTGGAGGCCATCTTAAAAAAAAAAGTCCTAAATTGCTAAAAATATGATGGCTTTCTCATGGCTAAACCAATACAAACAACATACAACAGATGATGTAAGTCCTTTGTAGAAATTATATCATAGTTTTCATGCATTTCAGGTGGATATTTCCTTAAGATCTAAGTTCTCAGGCCACCAATCAGAAATTCAGATTTTAGGCACTGGGGACATAGCTCCATAGCACAAATACCTGCCTGGCAAGTGCAAGGTCATGAGTCCAAACCCCAGTCCTGCAAAAAAAAAATCAGATCTAGAGTTTTAGGTGAGGGTCCAGTGAATCCATATCTTCTGAATTAAAACCTTGAATAAAGGGCCGGCCAAATAGCTCAGCAGATCAAAGCACCTGCAAGCAGGCAAAGGAGTGGGATACAGTAGGGATGTTTCATTGATTTTGGTTCTGTTACATATAGGAGGAGTTACACTTTTCATCTGATGTAGCTTCTCATTCTAATGCCTTTCGCTTTCTAGTACATCTGCTTGTGTGCTGTACTGCTGAAATGTAAAGAATTCAACCAGGCCACTGATCTACCGCTTTCCCCAAGTATTTGCTAATACCCTGCAACCCTTAATGCATGTTTGCCGGTCCTCCAGTAGGGGTTATTACCTGTACTAGTCTAAGGAAGATATTCATTTAGTGGCATAGAATAGCATCATTTTTTTCTGCAATATTTCCAGACAAAGACCCCAGGTTCAATTCTATGTTCATTTTGCTTTTGCCCTTTATGACCAAAACTCAGAAGGCCCCTCCAGCTCCCAGGGAGAGAAAAGATGAAAGCACTCAGCAAGATACACAACCTGCCATGCTCCTTTTCTGGAGACCTGCGAGGAGGTGACCACTGGTGCACGGCTAATGAGCAGTCACATCCAGAAGCCAACAGGTAGGCAGAAAGACAGCTCCACAGCAGTCACTCTACAAGATCTTTCACTGTTTCCCTTGTCCTGATTTTGTTTTGATTTACATTTAAAGCCATTGGAAGTAATTAGACAAAAAGGGATGAATTTAGAGCTGGCATGAAAATTTGGAATAGGCATCTTCAGGTTTAGTGTACTTTTGCAAGTTCCTTTCTTATTATAGATAGGCAGGATCAAAATAATTTTCATCTCTTGGTGAAGATAGCTAGGTGGTACTTAAGAAGCAGATCTTAAGCAGATAGGATAAAAATTCTTATTCTCTTCTAGATTTTCTTCAAATAGGTCTGACCTCAAAAATTTTAGAAGTAATTTCAAGGAGGAAAAAGTTAAGAGCATGCCCCCCTTTCTTCCTTACTTGTGAGCAACCTAACATGACCAGGAAGGTATCAATGGCTTACGAGACCTTGATTGGAAATTGTTAAAAAAACAAACAAACAAATAAAACCTCTATCTAAATAAACCAGATTATGTTTGGTACATTCCTTCACATGTCTCAGTGTATTTCTTTTAGGTTATATTTTGCTGTTCTGTGGAGTACAGTTTAAACAGCCAACCTGATCACTACTACACTAAGGAATATGTGGGAGGCATAATATATACATACTTACAAGAGTATGCTAAGTAAGAATAGGTGAGCTCTCCCTCTCTGGGACACATATCAGAGAGGGGAAGGTGCCCTCTTGGAGACAAAGAACCAAAGCGAGGGTCAGTTTCCTCCTCCAGGAAACTGGTCTTTCTAGAGCAGCTATAGAATTTTATTGCAAAAGAGACAAATCTAGCTGCAGATATGAAGTCCTGTGCAGAACAGTGGTAGAGGTGCTAGGATCCCTGGAGCATCTCAACAGCATGTTGAACATTACCAGGGATATGTCTGGAATTAGCTGGCCGTTATGTGAGCTCAGCCCTGTAGCTGAGCTGTCCTTTGTGTGACATAAAAGTCTGTCTCATTCCAGCTCTACCCATAGAATAAGAAAGCAAACTGGAAATAGGTGACCTCAGAGTCCTTGCAACTATTTCCTGACCCAAGTCCTTGATTTATGATGAGTCTTGAGAAGGGGCTGGAAGTGTGTAATCTTTAGGGGAATGCTGCAGGGGGCACATCCAGCAGCATCAGGAGTACTGGCAAGCGTGGCTCCTGAGAAAAGTTTCTCCTGCGACTTCAGGGCTTGCAGCGGAATTGCTTGACAAAGTACAGGGCTCTCTCTTGACAGCCAGCAGCATCTAAGGCACCCGGAAGCAGTTCCGCTCTGCATCCAGTGGTCCGTCTCCATCCGCCTGACTTCCTCCCGCAGCCTTAGGCACTTGCTTCCATCTCCGCGCTTTCTCGAGGGACAATTGTGTCTTGTTTTACAATGAAACTGGCAAGTGTAGAAAGCAAAACCGAAACAGCTATATGAGCAACCCAAGAGAGTCTGCCCATTTTGTGATTAATTCCCCCAAGATCCCTAAGTCAAGAAGAAATTCTTTCAAGGACCATAACATATACTTGTTTCATCTTTAAATGCTTTAAAAAATTTTTAAAGCATCCTCACAATCATTCTGTTAATTATACTAATGACATTTCAGCCATTTTTCATCTCTTGGATTCTGATTTTTCTCTCTTGACTGGACTGTCCACAAGAACAGGCACCGTTTACTGGTTAGTTTCTACCTGGAAGGTGTATTGTAGCCCTGCTCCCCTTCAGTCTTCTGTTCCCACTTTTGTGATAGCCTTTTTGTTCTCCGTCTGGGCAATCATCCTGGTTCCTTGACCACACAAAGGCTATGTCACCTCTGTGCCACTCTGCTCCCCTGTCAAATAGATATTGCTCAGAGCTCCTCTGACTCAACCTGTCAATGCCGTTTGATTCTGTGGCTCTATCAGTTTCGGTAATCAGCCTTCAGTGGGGCTTTAAGGCTGTCCCTCACTTAAGATCCTTCTCCTACTCAATGGAACTCGCAGTCTCTGTCATCATTTTTCCTCATTTTCCAGAACCTTAAACACTGGAATGAAGGGACGGTGGTATAGCTCAGCAGACTAGGCATGTGCTTAGGTAAGCGCAGGCACCATGGTTGAAATCCTGGCACCACATGCTGTGCCAGCCCCACCACCTCGCCAGCTCTGCTGAGCGGGAGATGGACTCAGGACGTGGTTGTGCTTGCCTATAATCCCAGCATTAGGGAGACAGAAACGAGGAGGATCACTACGAGTCTGAGCTGCATAGTGGGACCCTGCACAAAAACAACAACAATGAAACACTTGAATGAATCAAGACCTACACCTTTTCTCTCTGCACTTACCTTCTCAGTGAGTTCAGATAGTCTCATCTATAACAAATGCCATCCAGAAGGTGAAGAAGAAGAAGAAGAAGAAGAAGAAGAAGAAGAAGAAGAAGAAGAAGAAGAAGAAGAAGAAGAAGAAGAAGAAGAAGAAGAAGGGGAAGGAGCAGGAGGAGGAGGAGGAGAATGGAATTAGGAGACCATTGGTGAGTCCTGGGGATAGATAACTGTTGCTTGAATAAGAAGAGTAGAAGTACATGCAGGAAGGCATGGTAAGCTTCTGCTCATACATAGAAAAGCGATGCAAAACATATTCTGATTCACTTTTGGCTGAGTGCCTAGGAAAACTGAATTTCTTTTAACCATGTGGGGTGTGGTGTTGGGGAAAAGCTTGATGTAGTTACAAGTAGAAGTTTGCCTTAGGACACAA
>PVJA010002713.1:33036-103460 GCA_004027025.1 Myocastor coypus | reverse complement strand
TGAGCTTTAGGAGGCTTTGATTCAATAGCCTCCAACATCACATGCTTCACTGGTGGCACACTGCAATTGCAAAACCTTTTACTGTGTATGTATCTGTTTCCTCTTAGTCCAAAGAGAAGTATATTCTTTCTTTTTTTTTTTCTTCTTTCTTTCTTTTTTCTATGCAACATCAATAGGGAGGTGGGTCATGCCCACACACTGCACTCTATGGAATGATTGTGAGGACAATATGCAATATGTCAACTTTCAAAGAAAAGAAAGGGGAAAAGAAAAAAAAAAGTAATGTGGATTTAGAAAGGTTAATGTTTAATTGTTTGATCAATCTTATATACCTATATGCATTAATCTAAACTGATCTGATGATGAAAATATGAAATATAACCATTATTAAATTTAAACAAAAAAAAATGAAAAAAAATAAAATTATGCTTAATTTGGGTGGAATTATCTTTAAGGAGGCATTTGCTTCATTATATGACTTATTTTCTTTATCAAATGAATAGTTTAATGCCGTCTTATTTATTTATTTTTACTTTTTGCCCATATTTTTTATGTAGTGTGGTGACTAAAGTTTTGTTCTTATTGATAAGGATTGCTTTGAGTATTTTGGCCTTTTACAACCATTTGAACTTTAGGACTCTTTTATGAGAAATGCTGCTGAAAATTTTGATGGGAATCATACTGCATATATATATATATATATATATATATATATATATATATATATATAGAGAGAGAGAGAGAGAGAGAGATATTATTTTTGGCAGTGTGAACATTTTCAAATATTAATTATTCTGAACTGTAAGCATATATTATGCCTAGTTTTTTTTGTCTGTGTGAGAGTTTTTGGTACCAGGGATGGAACTCAGGACTTGGTGCTTATCAGGCAGGTGCTTATGCCACTGAGCTATCTCTCCACTCCTTCTCTTTCTTTTGAATTCTTTTACCAAAGTTTTAAAATTCTCACTTTACAGACCTTCTGCCTTTTTGGTTATGCAGAAGCCATTACAGGAGTCTTCTTATATTATTTCTAATGAAAAGAAAAATAAAAACAAAACACAATTTTTCCACTTAGTAAAATAGTTCTATACAACAAATGATACTGCTGAACACCTACATGTCCAAAAGTGCATCTTGATACAAAAGCCTTTAGGGTTTTCCCTTAATAAATTCAAGAGAGATCACAGACTTTAGTGAGAAACATGGGAAGCATTAAATTTCCCAAAGACAACATGCGATTTTTTTTTTTTGTCTTTTTTGAGACAGGGTCTTGCTATGCAGTTCAGGCTCACCTTGAGCTCACTTTGGTAGCCCAGGCTGGTCTCGAACTCGCACCGATCCTCCTGCGTCAGCCTCCCGAGTGCTGGGATTACAGGCGTGTGCCACCACGCCTGGCAACATGCGATTATTGAAGCAACCTATATTCTGTATGATTCCAACCACATGAAAATCTGGAAAAGGTAGTATTATGGAGTCAGTAGAAAAGTTGTTGTAAGTTTTGAATTGGCAGAAAATAAAAGTTGAGGATGGAGGACTTTGGAGGCAGTGAAGATACTCTGAAAAATGATATCGTTGTGGGTACAAGTCACTGTATGTCATTTTCAGTTCTACAGAATGCACATAACACCCAGCGAACCCTAGCAATGGATTCTTGGGATATTCCTGTCCCACCAATTTCAGATATTGAAATACAGCCTCATTGATAATGGTATTAGAAGATCAGAGGTTTTGTAAGTCATTAGGTCAGAATGCAGAGTTCTCATGACTGAGATTAGTATTGTTGCAATCGTGCCACAATAGCTAGCGAGCCCCTCCCTTCCTCCAAGTGAGCTTGCAGGGGAAGTGTGGTCACTGAAGCAGAAGTGTTTCTCACTGAACGCTGACCCCACTGATACCTTGTGCTTAGGCTTCTGAAGCTCGGAATTAGGAGACAGACACCTACCTCAGTTTAAGTTGACGCACGGGTGTTGGAAATGAGGAAGGTAATGGATGTGTTTGCGGAATTTTGCTGTGACTGTAAAGTGATTATAATATAAAAAAAGTCTTACATATGGTTAAACTGAAAGTACGATTGCTATCTTTTCTGCAATTTTTTTTTTAGTAACATCTAGGTAGGACAAAAGCTATTATCAATTGTCCATTGCATCAAAATGTAGTTCAAATATGTTACATTTCCTTCAATAATGAACAATATTCTTAAGGAAATGATATCTATTTGGCTGTGATGACCTTGGAACTTGAATTTGAATTGTACATTTCTACCTCGCTGAGTTCCAAATTTTGCTAGAGTTGAATAAAATCTTAATCCTTTTCAGATTCTTTAGATTATTCTCAATCTTACACAAACCTCTAGGCCTAAGACAACTTGTCCGCCAATGTGTAATTTGTTATTCCCAAATTTGCAAAACTTATGAAAGTAATCCATATTCAGGAGCCTGAGTAGTCTCAGTGGCCTTAATTCTTTTTGTGCTTTTTTGAGCGGAAGTGATTTTGCTTTTATTTCTGTCATGCTAGCTCAATAAAGAAATGTCACAGTGATTGGTTTCTGGGAAGGGACAGGAGAAGGTGCCTTGCCTGAGTGCATCTGGGATGCAGCTGGCTAAAGGGCACAGGGTGGGCTCACTGTGGCAGCTGCAGGAGCACGGATGCTCTGCTGCGGCAGGTAGATGATGTGCATAAGGGAAACAGCTGGTACACGATGTCCTCGGTGGCTTCCAGCTTCTGCAGCTTGATCAGGCCACTGCTTGCAGGGGCCAGTGTGTTGACAATCAGGTTGGCCACCTTGGAGTTGTACTCTGCAGAGAAGAAGCCGCCTCCTTCCTGAAAATATAGGATGTCATGGTAGGGGAAGGCACTCACTTTCTCATCCTGTCCGTACGGAAACCAATTATGTTTGACTGCCGCTGTCGACCCCATAACGTGCCGGTTATCTGGCAGCAAAGATTTGTAGAGTGTCAATATCTCCATGCGTATCCTCTTCTGGCTAGTCGCCAGCCTGGTGCCCTGCGTCTGCACCAGCCTCTGTGAGGATGCAGCCAGCGAGCGCGTGCTGCCATCCATCCCAACCAAGATCCTCAAGTCCATGGTGGCTGGCTTCGATGCTTGGGAGATGATCACCCAGAGAGAGCTGGTCTCCAGGCAGGTGAGCGGTTATCTCACAGAGCTAACTGCCACCTTTGGCCTCATCCTGGAGGATGTGTCCTTGACCCCTTAATGGCCTTCATTCTTTCTCTGTCCCTCGTAGTGGGAGTGAGATCATGTGATATTTGGTGTGCTTCTCCCTTATCCTACTTTACCAAGTCCCACATGCTCTTATGTAACTGAATGGCAGCTGAAAACAGGACAGTTTATTTGGAGATTCACAAACACGCCAATATAAGCCAGGCATGGTGGCTCACGCCTGTAATCCCAGCACTTGGGAGGCTGAGGCAGGAGGATTGGTGCGAGTTCGAGACCAGCCTGGGCTACAAAAGTGAGCGCAGGACCATCCACAACTGCATAGCGAGAACCTGTCTCAAAAAGACAAAAAAAAAACACACACGCCAATATAAAGGAGTACAGTTCTACAGTTCTAGAAGTCTCCTGAGGGTCTTAAATAAAGAGTATAGAACTGTTCTTTTTCCACCTTCCTAGCCTGGAGATATGCTTTCAATTCCAATAAAGAGTGAGATAGAGAATGTAGGTAAATTCCTCAATAAGCTTCATTCATAAAAAAAAAATACAAGTACAAACCCATTACTATATTTCATGTATTTTCCAATGAAAACTTAAGGCAATATTTTTCTTTCATGCTGTGAGGCACACAATGATTTTCTTCTTAATAAACGCTAAAGCTGGCTACATTGAGAGAGGTGCACACTATTTACTTGACTCTCAAAATTAATCTACTGATAAAAGGTACATTGATAGATGTATAATAATTTGATAAATTAACATATAGAACATGTAAGGTTATTTCAGTTCTCCTTTTTATCATCAACAGAAAATTTAATTATGAAAAATGACAAACACCTTGAATTCATAGAAACCAGGTTCTGGGTAATGAATCCATCCCTCTCCAGCACTTTAACCTATGGTCATTTTCTTACCTTCATGAAAATACCCTTAAGCATTTATATAATAAAGATATATCACAAACATTTAAGAATAGTGTATTAAATAATAAATGTATTATGCAGCATATTTACTTTTTTCTTTCTTTTTAGTGCTTTCATAGAGGCTCAACTATCTTTTACCAATTTTTTCCAAATAGTATATTAAGCATTACTTTATATTTAGAGATAATATTTCAAGGAAGCATTTATATTCAGTCTTTATAGACAGGGAAAATGTTTTATTACTTATTATGCATCAATGACCTTCCTTCCTTAAAAGGGTGGTGTAAATCCTGATAAATTTAAGCATATTTTCTTATAATTGAGAACTCATGAGGTGAAAATGTCCTCATGAAATTGCTTAATAATGTGGATCTGAAACCAAGATTTTCAGTGGAATGATGTGTCTCACTGAGAATAAGAGGTGATTGGTGAATTGTTCTTTTTTACATTTTACTCTTGTAATATGGAACATTTCTTAAGTCCATGCCCTTCATTTGGGCCAAAATTAACATGCTCACTCATGCCTGAGAAATTCTCGGGGCTGTCCCTTGGAGTGAAAGAGATAGAATTATGTGATGTGTGTAAAGAGGGATTAATTTAATCGGAATCAAAGCCACACTTTACAGTGTGAGTGAGGTTTGCAGAGGATTATTAATACAATCAAGTGAGTTACAGCTTGGCATCTTGTTTTGGAGCCTCAAAGGTTCAAAATGCTTTGAAAATCATTTATTAAATTTTAGTATGTGAAATCCTATGGAGAAAAACCAATGGGAAGCAAATTAAATTTATTTTGGATTAAATGTTAAGCTCTCTCATGTCTATTGGAATAGGAATTTGATCTGTTGCATTTCCACACAAGGTATCCCTGTCCTTTGTGCAAAATGGCAAATGCGGCTCTTGGTTAGAGGCACAGCTTGAAACAAACTTTGTAACTTGGAACCACTGGCTCATTGTGAATCTCAGCATGCTTCATGACCAGACACTATCTGTTTACTTATTGGAAGCCTGCGAGCTTTAGAAATGAAGTGGATTGCAGGGATGGCCAGGGTAAAGCTGGAAGAAGGAAGCTTAGAGTATATTATGTGGCTGGGCATGAGGTAACAGGAAATCACAAGCTATTGCATTCATACTACATTTAATCTTAAACTTATTTCTGTGGTTAAAAAAATACTTTTAAAGATTGGATTTTATCCAAAATCAATTTACAGCTAGTCAAATTTTTTAAGCAAAACTTTACAGAGGGAGGCGTGAATTTGACACCTCTATTAGAGCTAAAGTTGCAAGCATACCAGAGATCAACATATCAATTTGATAAAGAGAGAAAATAAATGTCACTTTAAGATCAAAAATTTAGGATAAAAAAGTTGAGCATTTCTTTCTGAAGACTAATAACAAGACAGGGTTAGCTTGTGGGATGTTGACAGATATAAAAAACCTGGCTTATATAAAAGAAGAAATAACATAATCAAAATGATAGTGATCATATCTGCTTTCAGTATTTCTAGGATCAAAGAAAAAAGCTCTTCAAGTTACTACAGGTACTTATTTGTCAAACAGGAGGAAAGGTTTATGGGTGACATAAGGTCACAGCATCCACAAAGGTGGAACATTGTGTTAGAAAACAATGTACTTGTGCAGTGTAAAAGAGTTGGACTGTCCGTGACTCTAATATAAGCTCTTTGTGATTGAAATCAAAGCTGAACTGGTACAGCTGTAACCAATAGAATGATCCTGGGTAGGATTTAAGAGTGGGAAAAAAATCTAAATTTGAATCTCAAGGCTGTCTTTCACATCACAGAACACCATTAGAGTCTTGCATCCTCAAGGAAATTAAATAAACTGCAAAAGCAAACATGAGTTTAACTACAGGTGTGCTGGAAAGATAGCATTCAGGAAATCAGCATGTAGGCTGAATTTTAAAGAAACAGATGAAGTTTTTTTTTTTTTTTTTTTTTTTTTTGTGGGACCAGGGTTCGAACTCACGAGCTTGCACTTGCCCAGCAGGCACTTGTGCCTCGGAGCTATCTCCCCAGCCCCGAAGTATTTCTTTAATGCTTCCATTGTGCATAAAATTTTCAACGGGACATAGGTTTGTTAAAATTTCAGAAAAAGTATTCTCATCTGTTTACATTAAGCTAAGTTATTTAAAGCATGGGTTAAGTAAAATGTTAAAAAAAATTATGGTGACCTAAGGAACACTCATACTGGTTTCAGTAATTAAAAGAGATTCTCTACATAGCTTATTAAAATACTTTCCATTACTTAACACTACCTAATATTCACTTTATATGAAGTATCTCATTCTTCACAACTATGAAAACTGACATGATATTTATCCAGCTATTTTGAAAGAATTCTAAGTGAATTTTCCCATTTTTTAATAGCGATCCTAAATTGGGGACCATTATTCTGCTGATTTCATTACCTTAGTTGGTGCTTGGCCCAGGATTTGGCCAATCAGCTTTGTGTAGTGTAGATTTTCTGAAGTAAGAGGCTGAAAACAAAAATGTAATTGTTAAGATACAGACCAACCGCCTGTTTTCAAATCAAATCAACAACGAATAAATCACTCCAACAGGAGAGTCAAAATTTTAATTTTCCTTTGGTTCTGTGCAGAAAATAACACCTCAATGTGACACTATTCAGGGACATTTTTTTCTCACCAAGGGGTACCATTGTCTTCTAATAGCAGAGTCTAGAATATCTAGTCAGTTTCTGGAGATTTGTAACCCTCCTTTGGGCACTAGTCTTTATGACTAGGGTAGGAGTCATTATTAGTTTCTCATTAATTATCCCACAATTTGTTCTAAATTTAATGAGAAGTTTTTAGCTTTACCAGTTTCACTTGTAAGGAGATTTTTAAAAATGAATAATTTGTTTTGCAAAGCAGATTTTTTTGAAAGTCATCCAGTTCAGTATCTTTAAAAAAATGAGTCATTTGTCAAAAATATACTCCTTTCAAAATGTATGAAGATGACTCTTGTTTGCCAAAGGATAGTTACATGTCAAATCACTCAAAATGATATGAATATCATTTAATTTTGCTTACCACTTATTTGGAATTTACTAAAGTTGAATACCTTCTAAAGTATAACAAGATTTAGAATGATGGGTAAGAATAAACTTTATTTCTGCAATTTTATAATCCACTGTAATCAGGAAAAGAATACTGTATAAGGATCGTCCTATACATATTTAAATACTAATAAGTAGGTTCTCAGATACAAATGTTTGTTCCTTGGACCAGCAGCATCAGCCTCACGGGGCGATTCTTAAAAAATACATTTGCTCATTTTCAGCTCAGCAGCCAAAAGGTGTGACCCGGAAATCCGTATTTAAAAAGTCTAGATGATTCTGTTTGGAGAATCACGCTATGGTGCATTTATGAGAAATATATTCAGAACTAAGACGGTCATTCCTCATTATCAGAGAAGACACCTCAGGGGACAATTTTGAATCAAAGATCAAGGAAAAGATATGCAAGGAACATTAGTGAATGCCCCCTATGGATTAAATCTAAAATCTAAAAGGCACAGCAGTGGGGCTTTGGGAAAGTGACTCAGTATTGGGGAGGGCGATAGATACATTGAGGTGTTCAGGACAGGATGTGCTGGTCAGAAGGGGCAGCTCCCTGGGCACAGCACAGGAAGGTCATAGGTCCTCCTGAAAGTGCCCATTGCCCTGCTTCGCATGTGCCATGAGTTACGCACGTCTTCCTCTGTCATGCTCCTCTGCCATGCTGTTCCTGTCTTGGACCCGCCAACCACAGACTGAGACTGTCACCCCACGTAAACCTCTCCTCTAAGCTGCGTGCATCTGTTATTTTGTCCCAGTTTTGAGACATAGATCATGGCATGTTCGAATATCATTTAAATATTACAAATATCAATTCAGCTACTTTCACATTACATAAGAAGAAACTTTTACAGACATTAATCAAATTGTCCACCTAACTCTTCATCAACACAAGTGGTGAAATGAATTGTATCTCGAAGTCAATAAAAGAAAAATATATTTAAGAAGGAAAAATATTACTCAAACAGTTTCATCAGCCTCACAGGGGATATTAGGGAATCTTAAGATTCCTCAGTGTATTCCAACATACAGCATTTAGGTATTGCTATAAAAGGATTATAAAGATGTAACTAAAGCTTCAAGCAGTTGATCTGAAGCTAGGGATATGATCCTGATGCTCCTGTGGTAGTCCTGTTGGATCTTTAAATGCAGGAAAAGAGGTCAGATCAAGATGAAGTTGCACATTTGCAACATGAAGATTCAATGAAACACTTCTGGCTCCAAGATAAGGGGGTCTTGGTGGGAGTGGATGACGGTGAACACTGACAGCTGGTGGTCCTCAGTGATCACCCACAGCTGGCAGTCCTCAGGTGGGACTGCAGCCTACCTTGAAGCCATGATCTTATTCTGGAAATACCTAAAACAGAAGCCCCAGCTAAACTGTACATGGACTCCTGGTTCTTAGAAATAGTGATACAGTAGGTTTTTATCCTTTTAGGCTATAGAGTTCTTATTAATTCACTTCACAGGAGCAGAAAACAAATATACAGTTTGGCTTTAAAAATGATGTCTTGCTCCGATGAATACTGAAACATGCAGGAGTCCCTGCTTGGAACAGAGCAATGTGGATGCGTGGAAAAACCTCCGATGCGCGTGGTAGACTGTGTCTGCTTGCTTACACTTTTGCTTATTGAATAGGGAGATAACTCTTTTAGAAGTTTCCAAGAAGTTTCCTAGAAGTTTCCAAATGAGTAGATTTGAGATGAAATGAGAAAATGCCTTTCTCAGTACCACCAAAGATGCTGATGCTTCTGGCCCAGGGAATATATTCCCCACAAAATTATATATAGCTGTGGCTTTTGTCCAATGGAGTAAAACCCAGTTTCATTCCCATAAGATAGATATGTATCAGAAAGTTATATGTACAGAAATATTTCTAGGTTGGATTATAAAGGACAGAGTGTAAAATACAAAGACATGAAAACATCCAAGGTTGCAAGATAGGTAGATAAGTCTATGTAGTTTCCTTTAATGACTCAAGAGTAACTCAAGGAAAATCAGTATTCCAGAGGATGGTGCTGAGAGAATTGTAAGCCAATCCGCTGCCTTGAAGTCCAACCCAGGAACTCTGACTGGATTGCCTACTGAACTCAATATAGCTTTGGGACTGGCATTCCTTTGTACCTTGTACTTTCCTTAGTTTTAAAACAAAATGCCTATAAATTTTGCACAATGCCAATTCCAACATTATAGATCATACTGAGATTTCATACAGGTAGTTCTAGTAGTACCCTTAATTTCATGGCTCCACAGATAGAGAAATTTTGACCAACCATGAACTATCAGCAGAGACCTGACCAGTTGTAATTTAGGTCATCAGATCCTGAGCTCACACTGTAAGGCAATGGGACTCTTTGGATACTTGGGAGGGAAGTGATTATATATTTCACAAGACATCTTTGAGATCAAAGTGAATTAGGTAGAATTTTAATATGACCATCAAGATTTATGGTCACTAGTTCACACCGACATTCTAGTTATTCAAATGCCTAGACACACTTCTTTAGAAAAGAATTTTTCAAACATAATTGAGAACTCAGATCTAACCAAAATAGATTATGTTATAAAATAAAAGAACTTTAAATAATGACATCCAAGAATTTATAGAAATCGACCCTGGCTTTCTTAAATAAAATATTATTCACTTCCTTTTATGTAGCTCCAGAATTATGACATATATTATTTCATTTCAAGAGAATCCTATAATTTGCCAAGAAATAAGATAATAATTGCCTTTGATTGTTCTTTTGTATGAGTAGCCTGGTGTAAAGTTTCTTCCATTCAGCTTTGGGTCAACATCATTCACTGCAAATAGTTTAACTCTTCTGTCTTGTGTAGCTGTTCGTACATCTTAGCTTCATCCTAGTTGCTATTTTTTTCCTTTACTTTTTCTTTCTTTGTTTTTTTTTTTTTTAAGAGAGAGTCTTGCTCTCTAATTCAGCCTGACCTTGAAATCACAGAGTAGCTCGGGCTGGCCTCCATCACACAGAGATCATCCTCCAGGTTCACCACTGACCACTGGAATTACAAACGTGGACCACCAGGCCTCTCACTGAGCCTGGTTTTTCTTAACAATCTGGAGCTCTAAAAAATATTGCTATACTTCCATACATTCATTCTTAAATAATTTTATTTGATAGATGTATTTATTTATTGGGGAGCACCATATAGACATTATACTTTAGGCTCTCTGTGGTGTTTTACAAATTCTGGGCATTCCTTAAAATGAGTATGTAGACTTTGTTTCTCTATTATTTTTGGAAGTCAGTATTACTAGTAGGATTTCTATGAGAAAAATATGACTTTTCTAGTTATAACATATGGTTCAGGCCCTCTCTTACCAAAACCTTGAGTTAGCCACAGAATAAGAGCATATTTGCCTGGATGACTATTTATTTATTTATTTATTTAGCATTTTGTTGAAAAATCCATATTGGACTGGATTAGCAATTTAGATATGACTGAATTCAAACCCACATGACCTTTATGGGCATTATGAGGGAGAAAATTTAGAGAATAGTACAATTTTCCTACGCTCCCTGGTATCCAAGAGGAGAACGTATCCTCTTCTCACCAATGACAATATTCCTAGTCCAGGTCTTTTACTTGAAATGTGGAGCTGGAAATGTTACCTTAACTTTTTTTTCTTTCTTTTTTTTTTGTATTTTCAGAAAGGGTCTACAGGGTCTCATTACGTAGATGAGATTCCTACTGATTCTCCTGTGTTTAGCTTCTCAAGGTTCTGGGGTTGCAGGCAAGCACCACCATGCCCAGTCTCCATTGCAGTCTCCGTGTGCGCTCTGTGGGCAGGGCCAGCACAGCATGCTGGGGATTGAACCGAAGCCACTGAGCTCTACTTAAGCAGATGCTTAAGATATCAGGCCAGACTATGTAGCTCAGACTTACAATGATCCTCCTGTTTTCAGTCTCCTCAGCGTTGGGATTACAGGCATGAGCCACCACACCTGGTCTTGGTAGCCAATTCAGTGAGCTTCGGGGGGGCATGTGATGTCAGGGATCCAACGCAGGTCGGCCCCTGCACTTGCCTAAGCTGATGTTTAGTCTGATGAGCTATCTCACTGGCTGGAGAAAATTTATATTGTACTCAAAATTAAATGATAAAATGTATTTTACATGTGAAACTCATAAGAAGAGGGTTATTGTTTCAACCTGCAGTTAGTTCCTTAGTTGAATTTTCACTGTGAAGTTGAAATTATTTAAAGCCCATTGTGAGACTGGGGAGATATATATATAATATCAACTGTAATGTTGATAGATCTAGGGTTGATTGTATCTTATAATGTGATCTCTGTTGTGGAACAAAATTTGATTTTATGATGATATGCACAGGGCCTTGGAAGTTTCTGAAATTGAAGACAGTTCAAAATTAAAAGCTTGAGAGGGCCGGGAATACAGTTCAGCAGCATAAGCACTTGTCTGGCAAGCGCAAGGTACTGTGTTCAATTCCCAGTACAGGAGTTGGGGGTAGGTGGGAGGAATAGAAGGACCATGAGAGACAGAACTCTGTACAAATAATTTGATTAAATACTTCTTCTCAATTTTAAATAGTTATAATTAGTCTAAACATATTTAAAATATTTTCATATAAAAATTCTAAATTTTGTAGGGTCCACCTCTAAAATTAATATACTTTGCTTTAAATAAGGGGTTACTTTACTAGTAATTTTTAAATGTGTACGATGCATACATGGATAAGTATATGACACACATATTATAATCGTAATGTTCTGGAGCCTACCTACACTTTCAGCAGACCTCCTGGAGGCAGGAAGGAAGACTCATTTTAATTTCAAACTAAATTAATTCTGAGTGAAATCAAACTGATTCTCACATTTATTGTGGCAACCTGGTCTGAGGGTAAAATTGCAGATTTTTTAATCAGGGCATTCCTACTGATTTTCTTTCATTCTTACAAGCACCTAAATCAATTCCTGTCAATCAGTCATTATGAATACATCAGGTCTTATGATTAAATGTGACATTGAAATATTATTTAAATCTCTATTTCTTTTTGTGAGCTAAACAAAATGTTGGCCTTAACCATATCCTTTTAGTTTTAGAACTTATTTTATTCAAACTCACTAAAATATGAGAAGCAACAGGAAATCTTTACTGAAATAGAACACATTTTATGTATCAGCAATACATCTCTCTCTCTCTCTCTCTCTCTATATATATATATATATATATATATACAGATATACTAATATATATACTACTAATATATACTAATATATATACACATATATACATATATGTATATGTATATATATTTGAATAAAGTTAATCAAATATAAGAGAGGGAGAAAACAAAACACTTTATTCGAGTGCTTTGAGACAACAAATAACTACATGTAAATTACATTGCTGAAAAAACAACTTCGTGTACTTGAAATTTACAGATCCTTAATGCCTTTGCCTGCATATGGTAAATATTAATTTCTGAGTAATAAAAATATAATTTCATACAACATCCACAGCCTTATGCAGGTTTCAAAAGTCTCTGTGGACTAATTAGCAGTGTCACATTTAGGGAATGAGCATTCTTGCTTCTTTTCTTGCTCTCCAACTACTGTGTAAAATTTAAATAAATGAGCAGGGAGAAAGGTGAAGAAAATGCTAAAGAGAACTGCAGCCAGGCTAATAGGGTAAATGTTTTCGCTCTGTGATTTTTCTACCAACAAAAATTCTCTAATGGGTCACAGTGAGAAAGTGACAATAATCAAGCAGGAAAGAAATCTGAGAGAAATTTGAGCCTTGCAGAACTTAGGCCACCATCGAGACTGCCGTTCCTCAGGCCAGCCAAGGAGGTGTTGAGGAACAGTCACCGCTCCTGATTTGTGCCTAGTATTTCTTACCACCGGCCACATAGCTCTGCAATTGAAATGCTTGTAACAGTTTTCTCCCTAACTTTTTTTTTTCTTTTTTTTTTTTGTGGGACCAGGGTTCAAACTCACGACCTTGCACTTGCCCAGCAGGCACTTGTGCCTCGGAGCTATCTCCCCAGCCCCTTCTCCCTAACTTCTAACAGTGCCCTTCTTAATATTTTTTTTAAATGCAGTTCCTGAACTTTAGTAAGTTGTTCTTTGTCAAATGTCAGCTCATTGTGGGGTGCCATATTTAAAAACTTCTTGGTTAAGAAAGAAAAAAAGAAAAGAAAAGAAAAAAAGAATGACTCTGTCACTGGCCATGCCTACTGAAAAATGATATCATCCAATCATGCACTTATATGATCTATTACTTAATTTTTCTTAGAGTACTGCACATATAAAAGTAAAATTTTGTTTTCTAATTTAACAAACATGCCTATGTACAACGTCTGAAAATCCTATTTTCTGGCAATATATCCAACTAACTCAGTAAATAGTTCATGTTATCATACACAGTAACATTTTACTCATTTAGTTAGAGAATCTTAGTGAAGACTTGTTATCATAGTATCTACAATTAAAGTTCTGAGCAAAATTTACTCTGTCTATTCACTATCTACTATACAAAGAAAGCATTTTCTCATCCTTTGGAATCTTTGGCAATTGAGAAAGGTTCTGTCCTTCCTACTTTTCTGCTCTATTGTACAAAGATCATGTTGACCTAATGTTTCTGTAATATATATTTCAATAACCTAATTTCAGTTTCACAAAAGGCATAGAGCACAACACAGAATTTTTGTCACATTGGTAGTTTAAAGTTTGGTAACAAGTGTAGCTTGGTATTGTACTGAGAAAATATAATTTAAACGTAGGTAAAGAGCCTGAATGAGGTGTATTTTGCAAATTTAAATGTCGATTACATTTAGGATCACTACAAGTAAAAAACAATCAAAGTTAAAAGCCCATAAAATGTATATATAGTATCAGAGAAAAGTTTTAATGGAGCAAACTTTATTCCAGTATACCTGTTTAGTAAATATGCCTATTGGTAAACTTATCGAATAAAGGTCCATGTGTCTGTTCCTGGATTCACTGTTCCAGAGAAATTAGAAATCTGAGATTTGCTTTTCTTGTGGAGTTCTGCCTAAGTCATTTCTGGGAAAATTATTCTGATTAGGAATAGATGGTTTCTCAGGACAGTCATAAAATAAATCTAAATGCCTCAGCTGTGTCACTGGTCCAGCAGCACCTTCATTAAAGAAATACCACACAATTGCTATGTTGACAGCCTTGATTTTAAACACCAGTCTAGGCTGCATGTGAGAGAGAACAAATTGCCTTCTGATTCCCCCAAACATCCATGGTGCTTGTAATTTAGGGCCGAGAGGAGAACAGTGTCCAGAAGCGTAAGCCACATCTCCCACAGGAGTGTGATACCTGTGAAACAGATGTCATTAACTGCAATTCTCAATTTTTCATGTTTGACAGGCACAGCCAAATATTTTAGAAATTAGGTAACTGCTCTAAAAAGGCAATAAATGAAAATTCTCGCAAGTTGAATTTTATTTCCCAGATTCAGAGGACTTACTTCATTATTTAGAGTGATGTGAACAAACCTAACATGCAAGGAAAAGAAAAATATATTTGAAAGCTTGAGACACTAAAAGCATTAAGATTTCATTGTGATTTCAAACATCTTATACTGGTCTTAGAATTTTTTTCTGATTTCAGAATGAAGGTATGGAGCTTGCACCATTTTTGACTAAGAATGACCCTTAGACTTTGAAAATATAACAGCTTTGGTCCTGGCAGAGTGTAGACCTCTTAAAAGAGAAAGTTCTGTGACAGTATTTACCCTTATTTTTAAAATCTGGCTTTTGAGATGGCTATCTGTCCCTTACTATGATATCTCCAACCTTCACTTGTGTTGACTCAGATTTTCAGAGTTAACAGAAAATCAACGAAATATAATTTTCCTGAAAATTTCATCATGTAAAATGGACAAATACACATTCACTCATGTCATAAATTCACATGAAAGGGACAGAAGAAGAATATAGTTCCTTTGTATGATGATGTTATCAATTTACAATTCTTCTATAGTTGGTAGTAAAGCAGGAAGTTGAGGCATGGTGAAGAGCCTGAAACATCTGGGCACCATCTGCCCATGAAGAACCTTGCCAGCCTCGGGTGCTGAGCAGCAGCTCCAGAGCCCAACCAGGGACAGAGTCAGTCCTCGCAATGACAATGACATGGGAACAAACCTTCCCTAGCACTGATGCCAGTCTTCTCTGGGGAAATCAAGTGTGATCACCAGCTTCAACTATCAAAGAAGACACAAAAGGAAAGCAAGCCTGGCTTTGCACCATTGCCCTCTTGTTCGTGCGATGGTCTACTCTGCTTGTAGGACATCTCCTGTCTTCTCCTTTGGAGCAGTCTTTTCTCCTTGAACTTACTATGTTGTAGTCATTGCTGTGTTGCATGCTGAGATACACAATGAATGAAGCTAAATTTTCAACCCAGACTCTGGTTTATTCTAGAAAAACTTACACATATATCTAGAGAAGACTGCATGATCAACTCTTGCCAGCTTCTAAGCCAAGAACAGCAATAACAAAAAATGAAAACAAATTGACCAAAACAACACTCTTTAAATGTTCAACCAAATGAAACCAATAAAAGTTTCAACATAAATATCTCCTTGTATTCTCTCTTACTATAAATCTCGCTATATAAATGAAATTGTTTAAATATTTCCAGCCAAGAAGCAGAGGCAATGAAAATTAGGTAATTCTTTTAGCCTTTCCATAAGTTTTTCGTAGGTGTGGAAGAAGGAACACAGGCCTTTGGCTTTTTCCTGAATAGAACTGGAATAGAAGACGGCTCCAGTGTTTCATATTTGTGCAATTTAGAAAAGATTTAGGCCTTTGGAAAAGTCACTTTTTGTTAGCATCTTAACTAATTCACCAGGCAAATGATCTGTAATATTTTTCCTTCACACCTTGCAGATGATTAAACAAAGTACACAGGAAAACACATGAGATATTTTAAGCTCTGTATTAATAGATACTTTAATGGAAAATACCTTGCAATTGTTACAGATATTATATAAAAAATGTCAAGCTTTCTGTGTGGGCAAAAAGTTATTAAATTTTACAGATGTAAAGTTTAATGTGGTATTTTCACTTATCCATGTTCAGATATAAAAACTTCATAATTCTTTCATTTGTTTCAATTTTATTTGATTATTGAAGATAAAAAATACTATTTGCCATTTTGTTCAGATGTTTACATTTCTATCAGTGACATTAGTCAAAAACTATGTAATTTTAAGGCTTTAATCTCAATATTATTTGTTTTTAAGACTTAGACCTTGGTGTAGAACAGTCTGAAAAGCTCGCTGGAACAGTTTTTAAAAATACAGAGCAGATATTTTGAAGATCAGTGAACATCTGATTCATAAATACAACATCCAAATAGACTGCAGAGCAGTGATCTTTCAAAGGATCTTCCATACTGAAGGATTTCTCATGCCATCACATGACACGCAAATTGATTGGAAGCAAAAGCATTTAACTCCAAAGCTGGGAAATATATCTTTAATACCAAATTTGATTCAACCGTGATTGTGGCTATTGAAATAGATTTATTCTACCACTATTATAAATATATCAATGAGAGTTATTTTCCATATCAATGTCATAATATTTACAAAAGATTGAACTCTTGTGGGTTTAAAGTTTACGTTTCTAGGGTTTGAATCAATATATATTTTCCATACTATGTAAAATGACTTCCTGTAGATATTTTGGTTTGTTATTAGAATTAAATATTACTTTAGGATAAAGTATACTTTTCACTTTAAATAAAATGTAGTGTCTATTTATCATAAGTGAGCACATATACCTCATAATCTCCTTCAACAGAAAAATTTGGGACACCACTGAGTTATAGGATGTTACAGTACAGGTCCCCTTATGTCCTGAGTCATACTTCACTGACCTTGAAAGGCTAGGGCCAAAATATTGGCTATTCTTGTGGTGTTTCTTTTTCTCTAATTTTTTGGTCTGAAAATTTAAGTTGTTAACCCTCCAGAAGAGAATCTTAGTGATATTATTACTTTATAACATGTGTACTTGAACTTAACATCACGATCTTTCTGAATATCCAGAAGTCTAATATCATGCCTTATACTTAACATGGAACCAGTATTTTCCATGGATCATTGATAGTCTAATAAATCCCTATAGAATATGATAAATAAAAGTTACACATTTTTATACAGAAATTTAGAAATCTAACTACGTAGAGGAAAGAGATCGATGATGTGTAGTGTACCTGAGGAGAGTAACCTAGAGAGAAAACATTCTCTCAGGCTTTCACGGAGAGCAATCTGGTCAAACAATGGTCATGACTGATCTAGATGGCTGACACTGATAAAAGTTCTACCAAGCACTCTACATGGTTTCTGCAGGAATTGGAGACACTTGTCAGATACAACAGTTACATGTTTTGGTACATAGGACTTGCTTTAAGTTGTCCTTAACTATCCAGCAGAATAGTTTAACCGTGAGGCATATAAAGTAAAGTCAAATTAGTATGCTGAACTGTAAAATGCTTAAGTCACAGCTTCCTGTATTGCTAGTTCTGCTGATAACCCACTACTATTATGGAGTATTGGACTATATATACAACTACATTCTCTTAGTTCAGTGAGAAGAAATATTTGTACCAACAGTGTTTAGAAAAGTTATCATGTCTGCATCTTTTGCTCTGAGCAACTACTCTGGATACAACAGTATGCATCATATTAATTATTGTGGCTATTTTACTAATGTGTTTTGAAACTGTCTCATTGTTATTTCTTATTAAACTAATAAATTTAAAAAAATCAGTCATCTATATAGAGCATTTTTTATGTATTTGGTACAGGGTCTATGGGGTCTCATTACACAGCTCAGACTCATAGAGATCCTCCTGTTTTCAGCCTCCCAAGCACTGGGATTACACGTGCACACTGTTGTGCCCAGTCTCAATCACTGTTTCAGTGTGCCCCAGGGGTGGGTCAATAAAGCATGTCTGAGATTGAACCCAGGCCCTGTGTTTGCCTAAACAGGCCTTTTATCTGTTGAGCTATATGGAAAGCCCTTGTATAAATCTTTAAGACATCCTTTTATAGCTATATAGGAAACAATGAAATTTGCTACATTTGCATGTCTTTATGTACCCCCAGATGACTTTTGGAACCAGTTGAAGACAGATAAACTTGCATCAGTGAATTAAAGAAGTATTAGAGATTTATTTTTCCTTATTTTTAATTTTATTTTACAGAGTGAACATAAATACAGAAATGAAGAAACGGTAACAAACAACAATATATATGGAACAGAATTTCAAAAGAGGAATAAAAATTTAACAATGGTTGCTTTATTACACATTTTCATTGCCAAATATGTTGCTCAGATTAATAGACACAGACATACAAACTGGTCAAATAATTAAATATTAACATCTACTTTTAATAAACCTTATTTTTTCTTGTCCTTTATTACTTTTTAAAAATGTATTCTAAATATGGTATACTAATTGATAAGACAGTATGACTAACTTGTTTGAAGCTAATACTATATACTACAACAATTACTGTGAAATTTTTATTACTTTGTTAAGTGAAATTCTGTATCACATGTAATTTTGTCTCCTTTAATTCCAATTTGTATTCTTTTTAAAAAATAAAAAAAAAAAGAAATAAGAAGTATTCAGCCATGCCGGGCGTGGTGGCGCACGCCTGTAATCCCAGCACTCGGGAGGCTGAGGCAGGAGGATCGGTGAGAGTTCGAGACCAGCCTGGGCCACAAAAAAGTGAGCTCAAGGCCAGCCTGAACTGCGTGGTGAGACCCTGTCTCAAAAAGACAAAAAAAAGAAGTATTCAGCCATGGTGCTTGTGATCATTGTGAACATTGCTGCCTTAGATGTAGTTGCACAGATTACAGATATCAGCATGTACAGTTAGTCAAAGTGAAAATTTTAAACATCAACTGATTCTTTCTAAAATGATGGAAATTCATATTATAATTACCTCAGCGTCCTCCTTACCATTTTTCCTATCTTTTCTCCTTTCATCTTAATGTTTAGCCTATATGTTCAGTTTCTTTCCATGTTGCTACATTTATTACACCTTTCAGATTTTATTTATTCTTTTGGGCTCTTAAACTAGGAAGGTGATATGATATTTACACCCGTGAGTATAATTTATTTCACTTAGGAGTATAGCCTCTAGTTGCATCCATTTACCTGTAAAGGTCCCAAGTTTGTCTTTCTTTATAGCTAACAGTCCATTTTATAAAAACATCACATCTTTTCCATTCATTTCTCAGGTGATGGGCATTTGGGTTGTTTCCAAGATTTAGTCATGCAAATTATGCTGCTATAAACATGGTTCCACATGTACCACAGAGATTTAAAGGAAAATTTATCAGAGCAGGGGTGAAATGATCAACTAATGTTTTCCTGATGAACTTTTTTTGGGGGGTTGGGGGGACTGGGGATTCAATTTCCAGACAAGCATTTATTCTACTAAGCTATCTCCCCAGCTCTCTCTGATGAAACTTTTGGCTAAATTTTCTACCTTCACTTTCAAGGCTCATGGAACTTTTAATTCATTTTTTTGTTATTCTTTGTAGAAAGAGGAAGAAGGAAAAACATAAGAAAAGATAACATTTATTTAGTTCTGAAAAAAATGCTTTTATCGGAAAATAAATATTCTGACAAAATATTTTTTTCTGACAATAGTTATTTAGAAAAAGATTTCAGAGGCTGTCATGTCCAAGAACAGGGAATGTGATGACAGGAATGATACTTTCCCAGACAATTGTTTGAAAGGCAGAGGCTGCAGGTGTGGTGAGGATGTCCACTAACTATTAACTGCTTACCGGCCTGCACCCACATATTCTCTTTGAAATATCCACCTCCCACCACATGACAACATTCAAAGACTACATCTTTTGCAACCTTCATTCAAAACTGCTTGCTTTTTCTCAAAAATCTTCAAAGTAGTAACGTTGTTTCCCCCTCTTCTCAGATGCACAATTCTGGCAGCCAGAATTGCTGACATATTTTCTATACTAAAGAAAATCTAAATTTAGTGCTTAGAACAATAATCACAACCAAGCTCCTCTTTTCATTTTTTAAATTTTCGTATATATTAAGTTTACTGTACAGTCTGAAACAAAGTTTATTAAGTTGGAAAAAGCAACCATTTTCATCATCAAACTAGATTTAGAATAATTCATTGCTTCAATGTGAAAAATATTGTGGATTTTCTGATTATGACAAAACTGGCATTTTAGTTTTCTCATTTAAAAAACAAAATATTGGAATGGTCATGTTAAGTGGTTCTTAGGGTGACCAAAGCAATGTTTGAATTTGCTGGATCATTTCCTGACCAAACAGAAGTTGTACAGTGCATGTTCCTTCAACACCTTTTTTACTTCAGGAAGTAGAGGTGCCTCTGATGGTACCTGCCTGAGAATTTCTTGCTGGTTTTTTTTTTTTTTTTTTTTTTACTGTTGCCTGAAGCTAAGAGAAATGCAATGCATTTCTGTTCCCCATTTCATTAAGTCACTTGGAAGTGAAGAGCTCTATCAAAATGTCGTGTGTTTTTAATGGTGACATCTTGCACTCTACTTTTCCTTCACGTGCTATATATTTGCTTTCAACTGGAAGCAGAAGAGATAGTTTATGTTGCTATGAGTGGATATAGAATTAGTTTGAGACATTTTCTAACACTGTTTAAAAAGCTAACAGCTGTCAGCAACAGAATCCTATCTCACATTTTAATTTTCCAGCTTCACACGACAGCATATGTGCTCGCCCTCAGGATGCAAACTTGTCAACCACTCATCAAAGAACAGACATGTTCCTAATTGTAGCAGGAGAAACAATTAATTTGGGGACTGCACGAACTATGATGTCACTGTTTGTATTAGTTTTTGTCTTTTTATGGTAAAGGTTAAAATATATTTTTACTTTCTGATTGATTCAGTGAAAGAAATTTAGAATTGAGTTTATATTTTTCAAGTACTGTGAATGAATGTTGTCAAACAGCCAAACTTTACTTTTGTGAAAATCTAAGCACCATGCTGAGTTCCCAGAAGCACACTATGAAAATCAGATATCGGTGCTACAGAGGCAGTAGCAACAGTGATGAAGCTGTAGCCTATACTGTGAGTAAAATATTTTCGGCCAGAATGTCGTTCATTCATTCGTTCATTCATTCATTCATTCATTCATCATTCATTCATTAATTCATTCTGGGAAAGGGATTGGACCATTGCAAGCCTTGGATTTCCCACCCATAATGATGTTATAAGGTTGGCATGAGAATTAATTGTAATCAAACTCAAAAACAATTAGTATATGCTCTGCTATATTGTAAGTACTCCAACAATGCCTACCTTTTGCTATGATAATATAACGAAGATCCGTACTGCACCCTTTCAATTGTCTTTAAAGTCTAACTGTGCCATCTGTCTTTTGATAGTGAGATACTGACTTGAACTTCTGTCCATAATCTATAGGTACTCTACAGTTTGACCCGAAAGAGCTAAGAATTTTCTGCAGTCCAGCATCTTTCAAAATTTAAGATCACACACACACACACAAATACTTGCAAAGAATTCTTGTTCAAAGCACAAGCAAACATAATAAAATATAGGTCAGATCAAGTCTCTAGAAATAGCCACTATTGTAGGGGTTTTATGTGTGTATACAACACACAGCCAAGTGTCAAGTTCCTGAATAGTGAAATTTGAAGTACAGATTTAGAAAAGGATTTCTACAATCTATGTCATGTGGGATAATAAAGTATAACATGGCAATTAAGTGTCTATGGTTTACAGGGATTGGCAAATTACATAGGTACTAATGAGAAAAGGAGCAGGAACACAGTGATTGGTTAGGGATATGGTTGGAAATAGGAGGCAAACAGGTTTACCTGAGTTTGCCATTAGAGAGGATGCCAAGTTCATGTTTCATGTTTTCCTAGGAGGAACACAGATTTAGTTAAGGAAAAGGAGTTTTTCCTAAAGGTCATGTATGGCAGCTCACAGGCAAAGCCCAGGATATACAGGTGAACTTGAAATGCATGAATTTTGGAAAGGGTTTAGATTGAGCAAACACCTGATACCAACTAGTTACACAAACTTTTCTTGACCAATGAAACATGTTCTAAATAAAATCTGACATTTTTGACTGTATTTTAGGTTCTACATAGAGAAAAGTAATGCAAGGGACAATTCTGCAGTTTACTTTATATTTTTTATCTACTTGGTACAGGGTCCTACTACAGAGTGCGGACTCATACTGATCCTCCTGTCTCACGCTCCACAGTGCTGAGATTACAGGTGTGCAGCAACATGCCAGGTCTTGGTGGCCAGCTCAGTGTGCCCAGGGATGGCACTGGCACAGCATTGCTTAGTACACTGAGCAATCTTGTCAGCCCCAAATTCTGTACTTTTTACTACCATTGCTGTTTTGTTTCTGAAAGTCTTTTTCTGATTCCATTGTTTTCTTTTTTGTTGTTGGACGTTTTTATTCACTCTATAGGTAAAGAAAATTAGTGCTTATAACATAGTTAAATCTGGTAAATATATTTTGAAAGCTAATGTTCAGCTATTTACAAGAAAGAAAAAAAAAAAACTGAATTGTGTTATTGAATTGAAAAAAAAAAATTCCCCCAAACTAGCTTTTGTTTGTCTTGCCCTTCATGTTGAGAAACAACAGGGAGTAGAATTTTTAATACAAGAATTCATTGTCACTCTTATATTATCTCTCTCTGGATTTGGGAAGAGCAATCCTGACTATAATTTCTGGCTGTGATATTTGTCTATGCATGTTTTGAAAGTGATTGTAGCTATTTTATATTATCAAGCTTCAAAAGTTGCTCAATTTATTTTCTTCCCTTGTCTCAGCTGCAGGAATCAGAAGCCTAAGGATTTTTGTGGCCATATTATTTATTTACTGTCTTACTTTCCATTATAAAAATCCTCTCCAGCTGAGTAGAAAAAAAAGGAAAATTTTCTCCAAAGTTTTCTCTTTTGTACCACCTCCCCTCTCAAAGCTTTAATGGAAAAAAAAAAAAAAAAAAGCTCTGTTATGATCTTAATTATGCAGTGAAGAGGTGATGTTCCAGTTGAGATTTTCTGAGGCAGCACAGAAGAACATACATGGAAGGTAAAAATGAAGGAATACTTGTGAATTTTGTTATAAAGAAAACCTAATAACAAAAATCATTTAAAGAAGTTCTTTGGCAATAAGAACAGTAGAAACACCTGGCATCCCTGTAAGGGAGAGAAGCGCTTTAGGTGTGCAGCACAATTTGTGCTTCTGAGGTGCCATCAGGCCCTCTTAAAAATGCTGCAGTTTAGATGTCTATCATGTTGCTTATCGAAGATAATAACTACCTGGACATAGGAAACAGAGTTGAATGAAAATAAGGAGTTAAAATTGATTCTAACAAAAAAGTACTTGAAGTGAAACCTGAGTCTGTGTGTATAGGTGGAGTGTTTCCATTTGATGAGTTTAAAATGGCTAAAGGCACCAGTGCATGTTATGAATAATTGTTGAAATTTACCTTCAAATGCAAATTGGATGTGTGTAGCACTAGTAAAATAGTTTACTGACATAGGATATTTGTTCTGGTTGCCAATTTCCATATGTTGCTAGTTAGGACAGCGCAGTAAAATCTTTCACCTTTAGCTGCATGTAATATATAGTGCTTTGTTTTATTTTATTTTGTCTTAAAATTTACCTAAGAGTAGGATTTAATGAGTACACAGAAATGCAAGAGGTGGTGAAGTTTCAGAGCCTCAGCCTGAGCTTGGGAATGAGCGTACTTGCAAAAAAAAGGGGATGAAGGGATTAAAGTATTACTGGGGATCATGAAAAGCCTTTTCTAGATACTTTGGGAATGAAAAACAAAATTCATATTGAAACATGCATAGCTTTATGTTTAAACTATTTGGTCACTGGGTAAATCTTCCATTTTGCAAAGGATAAAATTTTATGTGGTTAAGCTTTATTTTTCATACTTGCTTTAATAATTTTTCTTTGAAAGAGGAAATAGAATAATTTTGAAGCATAAATACAATTTTTATCATCTTGAAAGATCAACCAATAATATGAATGTCCTAGGAGTGTTAGGAGAAAATACGAGTGGGTAGTTTAAAATTATACTTAGATATATGGTTTATACCTTTGTTATGTTAATTCTTATGAGGCAGGATTATATGTATAGTCCAACAATATGGGAATAGTAGCCAAAGTAATTCCAAAGTTTAATTTATTTAATGAGAAACCACAAGTTTTTTTTTTTTTTTTGTCTTTTTTTTGAGACAGGGTCTTGCTATGCAGTTCAGGCTGGCCTTGAGCTCACTTTTGTAGCCCAGGCTGGTCTCGAACTCGCACAGATCCTCCTGCCTCAGCCTCCTGAGTGCTGGAATTACAGGCGTGCACCACCACGCCCGGCGAAGCCACAAGTTTTGAGATCCTCAGAATTAATGGAGTTGAAGATACCAATGTAGTTATACAGTTTGTTCATAAGAATATAATAAAAAAGTAGTCTTTCTCTGTAATGCATTAATGCTCATTAATGCTTTTTAATGATTGTTTGAATGACAACTGAATTTAGAACAGTTACTGCTTCAGCAATTGTTTTTTGTCAAAGTCTCATCACTGAGACACAGTGTCACCTATCCACAACTTAGAGGAGAAGAGGTTTGTTTTTGCACATGGATTATTTCATGGTCTGCTGGTTCCAAGGCACAAATGACAAGGATAGTCCCTCCCCACACTTCATCTAGTCTTGAGTCTTAGGCGGTCTTTTATGTCTACATCATAATATTCCTGTTGGTTTTGGTCGTTATGAATATTTGTTATTTATTCCACAGTCTATTAATATAAATGTTTAAATCCAGATCGAGTAATTTAGCGATTTTAGTGGGAACCCTGTCTCAAAAAATAAATTTAAAAATAAATATCTGGAGATGTCACTTGATGTGGAAGCCCTGGGCTCATTCTCCAGTACTTAAAGGAAATGAAAATGAATAGTAGTGTCTCTATCTTTGTTCTTGGAGGAGTGTCATGCCTGAGTTAGTGTGGGAGAAATCTTGGACCTCTTCTGTGAATGTCAAAAGAGAGGTCATGTTGTCAGAATTCAAAACAGTACAGATAAGATGAAAGCTTACCTGCTATAGGTCTTGTGGGAATGCCGATGACCCTGGCCCCTGCTGCCATAAGACCGGAGCTACCCAGGAACGCCAAAGTGTGACCAGCACCAGCACCCAGGTGGATGCAACCAACACACCAAATGCATGGACATGATATTTAAATTAGATGTTTTATTTTATTTCATTTATTTATTTATTTTTAAGTGCAACTTCCTTTATTAGGTTGACATTTGGGAGCTCTTTAAGCGCCCTGAAATTATTTTATAAATATTGCAATTATGTGTTTTTGGTAGAATCCATTTCTTTTTTTCTTCACTTTCCTGTTTTTATTGTTAACTATAATTCTCTTTTACTTTGAAGAGTAAATACAAGATCAAGAAAAACAAAACAAAGATGGAAACAGGGGTAACATAAAACAATACATACATTACAGTTTTTCAAAAGTGTAATAGCTAATTAATAGTGATTTTTCATTGTTAATTCTGATACTCAGATTAACAGATATAGTTGTGCAAGATGGATCATATTATTGAATATTCCCACATGATTTAACAAAGTTTAATGTTCTTTTATTATCTTTCCTTTTTAATTACTTAAAAGAAACTATAGCAATAATTGGTAAGACATTGGAAAGAGGACATCCTTAGAAGATCAAAATGAAGGTATTTCAAGCATGGCTTTAGTACTACACGTTGCTCTCGTCAGTGTAGTTGCTTTGCTCACAGAAATCAATACATAGTTAGTCAGGGTAAGAATTATACCCATTAAGTCCGGCAGGATGGCTCAGTGGTCTAAAGCGCGTGCCGGCCACTACAGGGACCGCGGTTCAATCCCCGGCACCACATGCTGCGCCAGCCCTGCCCTCAGGGCAGGCTGAGCTGGCCATAAAAATAAATAAACAAACAAAAGTTCTGAAACAAGAAAAAAAAATAAATTAAAGAATTATACCCATTAACTGCTATTTTCAAAAGCCTGATGGAAATTCTTAAGACCGTTGCTTTAGTCATCTTATATATATACCTATAGTTTTGCCCCTACTTTATTTCCTAACTTTTCTCCTTTCTTTTCATTGTTTAATCCATAATTTCTCTTTCTTTCCATTTAACAGTGTTATACATTTCAGTATTTACTTCTTTTGAGTTCTTACCATAGGGTACATGCTGTTTTAAAATATCAAGTTTAGCGATAACCTTTAGAAAGATAATCCAAATAGAAATTGGTACCAAAAGCATCCCCAAGGGACAGCCTTAAAAATGTGAATGTGCAAGCGGTCTCTGTCATAAACAGAAGTACAGGCATACAGGAGTCTGGCAGTGGGCAACTCATAGCATGAGCCAGCAAGAGAGCTCCTTAAACTATCATATATAGTTTAGTGGTGAGTAGAGTAATTATCACAGAAATGTAAAGATAAATACAGAATGTAACAGAATTGGTTGGTTGAACTTAATTAAGAGGTTAGGACTTTGAATTCTCTTCTCATGGTTTATGAAAGAGACCAGAAAATGCCAATAATAGACTAAATGTTATCTTTATTACCTATAATTTTATAGTCAACCTTCCCAGAAACCTGGGCTAGGGAGATAGCTCCATGGTACAAGTACCTGCCTGGCAAGTGCAAGGTGATGAGTTCGGACCCCATGTGCCCCCCCAAAAAATGTTCACCTTTCATGATCATTCAAGCTGGGCATGGTGGTGCACCCCTGTAATCCCAGCACTCGGGAGGCTGAGGCAGGAGGATTGGTGCAAGTTCAAGACCAGCCTGGGCTACAAAAGTGAGCTCAAGGTCAGCCTGAACTGCATAGTCAGACCCTGTCTCAAAAAGACAAAAAAAAAAAAAAAAAATCCCAGAAACCAAATCACTTCTGCTTTACTGTATTTAAAATAGGTCCGTTCATGCATAGGATGTTCAGTTTTCTAAAAACTAGGGCCAGCAGTCTAGGTATTAATCTTTACCCTGAGGATTTAATGTCTTCTCATCATGATCAGCAAACAAATGTTGAGTGAATGAAGCAATACTTGAGAGGCATGACTGAGAACAAATAAAAAGTTGGGAAATAGTGGGTATAGCCAAATGCACTCTAACTTCATCTTATAATTCGTCTTGAATTTTATGAAAATATATGGCATCTTTCATGTAAGAATTTAAAAAGCATAATTCTGATTTCTTGAATGTACCTCAGGGAAGTTATGAGAAGCATTTATTTTATATCATATTTTTACTGTTATTTTTCCATTTCCTAATGATTTTACTAAAAAAAAGTCAACATATTTTGGGACAAGTTTTGCTCAAAATTCAAATGTTTAACGTATTAAATTTTACTTCCACTCATGATCATTCAGTTATAGTTTATAAGAGGAGGCAAATTAAGCTCAAAATCCCCTTCTGATTCCTTATTTTAAAAGGAGTCTTTAAATCAAGTATTTTGCTTTTCATTTTGAATAACAAGCAGCTTACATCTGGACCTCATGTGGTAAGTGAGGCAGTTGGGGTTTTTCACTGCACTTACTCAGAAACACAGCTCAACTTGCGATCCTGGTGGAAGGATTGGATTTGCTGCTTTTATTAATTTTCCCTGGAGAGAACGCACTTGACTTCCCCTACACATCCGCGTCCTCAGGCATCATGATTGTTGCTGCTGGGTGGCACAAAGAGCAAGCTCAGCTTAAATTCGCAAAACTTTTCCAGCGCGATTTAGTATCTGCTAAAGCCTTAAGGTAAACACGCACGCAGGGCAATGCTTCATACTGGAGTATTCCCCATCCACCTATGTTATAAAGAGTGATCTTCATAGAGGTAGTTGCTCTCCATTCTCTAAATTGCTTTTAAATTTCCTTGAGGCCAGCTTAAGTCAATAGAGCACTGTAGTGCACCTTTTGAAAAATCTCCTGTCTCACTTCTCAATACTCTCCATTTTTTTTTATTTTAAGCAAGAGAACTCACTGCTATATACGGTGTAGTTATCCGTGATCTATTGGCCCAACTCTGCTGGATTAATGCCAGATTTCAACACTTAGCTCCCCACTGGCGAACTACTTTCCCACCAGTGGTTAAAAAATGATCACTTTTACGCTTAAGCACACACATTGACATCTCCTGTCTTGAATTTTATGAAAAAAGAAGAAAAATAGCTAGAGAAGTCTACCATGGCAGCCCCCTCTGGCAGAGACTCAAAAGTAAAAGAGCATTTCCAATTTCAGTCAAAACTAAGAGGTTCAGAAAAGTTCAGGTACTTCAGAAGTGAACGCAGGGTTCCCTTTGGTCCCATCAGGATGGACATTCCTATCTGCCCAGTGTGCTCTTCCTCTGTTCAGTTGTTTTGTTATGACTGATAGAAAACGTCGCCTCAGCTGGAGAGTAGAATCATATCAGAAGCCATTTTTAGAGGAGTTTAATGATGATATGGCAATGGGACAAAGGGAGACAGTGCCCCCTCAGGATTTCTTTAAAATCCATAAAGCCAGGTTTTGAAAAGAACATGATTGGAATACAGCAAGAAGCCTATCCTGAACAATTCCACTTCACTGAATTGCTTCCTAGTTGTTCTTTAAATGGCAGCCCTTCATAGTATAGGGCATCTTCACTCGCTGGAAAATGGCAGATTTCTCATGAAACTAAGGCCACTCATTTTACACAGATACATGAAATAGATTTCCTCTCTCTCTCTCTCTCTCTCTCTCTCTCTCTCTCTCTCTCTCTCTTTCTTAGTGGCACTTCAGCCTTGGTTAAGAGGCTTTCATTTTTCTCCTCAAGGTGAGATAGAATTTGATTAAAATGGAATAAAGAATCATTTTCTTGAAAATTTTATATGTGGCTTGATTTTCCAAGGGCAATTGAAAGCACTATGCAATTGTTAGTCTACTGTGAGTTCTTTCTGAGTATTCAATATACAATCGAATAAAAATATCATGATTTTTGATAATGCTTTGAATGGAGTCAAGTCCAGAACTTTTCTTAGGTATGTTTCATAGGCTATGTAAATAGATACATTTTTAAAGGAAATCATAACAAAAGCAGAAATGGTATGCCAAACAATAACTAGGCAAGAGAGAAGATAGGTGTCAGCCTATGTGAGAAAGATTATGAATTAAGGAACTTACAGAAACTAAACTTGGAGATGACAGGGTCAGAGCCTTTCCAATAAACCAAGTGTCTCAGAAAAAGAAGCTGAAGAAATACAGGAGTGGCATTCATGCTGGAGGCCATTATCTTACCTTTCTCAGTATATTTTTACAATATTTTTCACTATTTTCTAGAATATACATATCTAGAAAATCTTAGATATTCTGTGTCAGTGTTAGAAAAATAATACATTTAAAGGGGAAAAAAAAGCAAACCAAATGAGCCAGTGAAAGAAGAGAAAAAATGGTACCCATTTTGGAAAGGAGAGGCTGTAACCAGGAGAACTGCCTTAGACAGGTGCACTTTATTTTATTTTATTTTTTTTTTTTTTGAGACAGGGTCTCACTATACAGTTCAGGCTGGCTTTGAGCTCAATTTTGTAGCCCAGGCTGGTCTCGAACTCACACCGATCCTCCTGCCTCAGCCTCCCAAGTGCTGGGATTACAGGCGTGCGCCACCATGCCCGGCTGACAGGTGCACTTTAGTGCAAAGTTGTATATTGCAAACTGGCAGAACGTAAAACAAAGATTAAAAAAATGAGTAAACTTTCAACCCAGAGATTTTTTATGACCTTGCTGTACCTTCAGATGGAAATATGAAACAATAAACACAAAACACAAAGATGATATTGGATATTTGTTGTGAGAATTTTTAATGGGTAAAGGAAAGAATAATATGATAACAACCAGAATAAATAATGATAGGAAGGATTTGTGTTTATATATGTCTGTTTTGATATATCTCATGTGTTATAATATTTTAAAAAGTTTCTTCTCTGAATTAGAAGAAAATGTGAAATAACTACTATCTTTAACATTATTTTCGTGGACCTTGAGTTATTACACATCTAGATAATTTGCAAAGGAATTTTCCTACAGTACGTTTAACACTACAGTATGCTAACACTATGTGCATTACTTATGTGAATAATTAATCCCTCATTTGCCTCACCTTTCATTTATAATTAACTATAAATATTATGATAATTTGGCTAGATTATAGTACAAATAAAACTATATCTCTTATTTCTTAATAATCACTTGTTATTAATATTGTTGCTTTTATGAAGTAGAACTACATTTATGTTGGATTATGCTGAAATCTTGGATTCTTGCTTTTGTAGCACAGAAGAGAAGGGCACAAAAGTAAAATGTGGAAAATAATACTTTAGTAGAATTGTACTCCTATGGTTATGGTGATCTTGAAGTAACTTTGCACGCATGAGCCAGTGAGAATGGTTCTGGCCCATAGCAAACATGCAATGGTGTTGTAAGATGATGCGGCCTTGTTGGAGCTTGACCCACAGCACATTCTGTTGACTAAAAAAGGCTAGAGTGTCCTTTTACATTGGCACAAAATGAAATTGCACGCATGCATATTGGATAAGTGCTCCTCAAGATTACCCAGCCTTCGAGTTTTCCTTCTTACCCATTATGAGGCCCAAAAGGAGCTGAATAAGGATACACAGTGACCTCAAAAAGAGTACAAGTTCGGATATATTGTTTTACCATTGGTAGTAACTCAGAAAAAAATTTTTAGATATTTTCATTCCTTTAAAAGGTCATTTGAATATTTTAATTAGAACATGGAACCAACGATATAGCTAAAGCTAAAGCTTTCCCTTCCCAGTAAAATTTCAGGTAATATTTGCCATACAATATGACTATAATGTGTCACATAGGATAGTAGGATAGGATATATTGTGACTTAAGACACATTTGAAGGACATAAACTGAATACTTTTGGTTGTCATGACCATGGAGTATCAAATCACCCACAAACATGTACTGGATCATCAGAAAAATAATTTATTGTCAGATTTTGATTTTATTGGTCACTTTACCTTTGTGGGAAGAAACAACTTACAACTACAAAATAAAGGAGGAGAGGTTGATTTTGGCTTGTGGTTTCAGAAGTTCCACCCATCAGCTGACTGTAAAGCAAAGCACCATGGCACAGGGGCCCAGTGGAGCAAAGCTGCCTGCTGCACAGCTGCTGAGGCCAGGAGGCCAGAGGAAGAGCTCCAGCAGGAGACTCACCCTCCAGAGCTCTCAACCCACGACCTCCAGTCCACTTCCTAACAGTGCAAGCAGACCAAAGCTCAGCGGATGAAGCTGAGGGTACAGCACTTCTGAGATTCAGTCACCTCTGCGAGAAGCTATCCAGTCAGCTTGAATAGGTGACAGCAACAGACATGAGGAGAACACCGCTTCTGTTATTTTCTGCTTTACTAAATTAACCTTATATTTCTCCTATTTTTAAGAACAACTAAGTTCAATTTACTAATTGAAGCCACATTTTCTTTTGTTTAATTTTAAGTATAAATTTATTAATCAATAGCACTAACTAGAACCTCCAGGAACAACATTACAGATTATGGGGTGCTTCCTACATGGAGTAGCTGACCTTTCCTCTGTGACCTATTGTTAGAAGAGGTGCAGGGTACTAAATAGCCTTGCATCTAAGGACTATGCAATCCCATGCTGGCCTCACACTGCTGGGGGCCGTAAGAATATAGTGAAAGAAGAAAAAGCAAACACTTCATTCACAGATAAAATTAAAGAAGAAATTAAACAATATCTATGATTTTAAAAAGTGTAAGTCCAACATACTGGCTCTTGAAAGACACAGTGAAAACAGCTTAGGGAAATTTATAATGGTGAATTTTTACTTCAGGAAAACAAAATGAGCACAATGAAATAAATGTTTCTCCAGCTTCTGGAAGAAGAGCAAGTTAAGCCCAAAGGCTACAGGAGAAAGGAAATAAAATCAAAATACAAATTAATGAAATTGAAATTAAGAAATCAATGTGAAAATTAGTGAATCATAGAATTGGTTCTTTGATTAATAAACTTAATAAAATTGATAAATCTTCAACCAATCTTATCAACAAAGGAAATAAAATACTCATGTTCATGCAATGAGGAATGAAAGATGTCAAATCCATATAGGTCCTATAGAAATTCAGAAGATAATTCATACATACTTCAATAATCTTTCCTCTCATAGGATAGAGAATACAAAATAAATGAACAGAATCCTAGATATGTATAAATTATCAAAGGTAAATCAAAATTTTTTTTAAAATTCTGAAAAACCCTATATTAATCCATGAAACTAGAAAAATAGAATTAAAAACTGACCAACAAAGAAAATTCCATGTCCTGTTGAATTTATAGCTGAATTCTTCAAAAAATTTAGAGAAGATTTAACACCAACATTCCTCAAGCTATTTTATGAGATTAAAAGCAAATCAGTACTCCTTATTTCATCCCTAGAGCAAGAATTATACTGATATCAAAACCAGGGCAAACAAAAATCAAACAAAACAAAAAGCATAACAAACAAACAAAACCAACAACAACAAAAGATAGAGAAAGTCCAAAAAAAAAAAGAACCACAGGGCAAACTCTTAGTAAAGCAGAAGAAAAAAAATCCTCATTTAGCTACTAGCAAACAGAATGCAGCAAATTGTCAAAAAGGTTATACACCCTGGTCAAGTGGGATTCAATAGATCAATGTAGGGAGAGCTCAACATACACAAATCAATACATGTAACATAACAGAGCCAAAGACAACACACACACACACACACACACACACACACACACACACACTCATCTCTATAGATGTAGAAGAAGCTTCTGATAAAGTCCAATGCTGATTCATGATAAACATTCTATAGAAAAACACAAATGACGATCTGTATCTCGATCTGAAAAACATCTTTGACCAAACAATAGCTAATGTCATATTAAGTGCACAAAAACTGAAAGTTTCGATCTAAACCACGACCTCACTGCAAATGCCTCAAAAAAAAAAATAAATAAATAAATAAAATACAATTAAATAAATAAATAAATAAATAAATAAATAAATAAAAAAGTCAGCAATGGGGATTTTATTAAAAAAACTTTTGCACAGAAAAGAAAGTCACCAACAAAGTGAGAAGACAATCTATAGAGTGGAAAAACGTTAAGCAATTGTCACTCAGACAAAAGACTTTGGTCTAGAATATATAAAGAATTGAAAAAAGTAGACACTGCCCAACTGTAGGACCCAATCATAAAATGAGTGCATGGGATTTCTAACTGGTCAACTTATTATACCCAGCTGAGTTGAACTAGAGTGATGCTGAATTCGGGGTAGGGAGAAGGAAGCACCTGAAGATTGTTGCCTAGCAGCAGCATAAAAGGCCGAACAGGAGAAACTGTCCAAACACTCTTAAGGATGCTGTTCAGAGAAGCTGATGGAGCTGTCGGAAACTGCTAGTTCTCTTGGGCTGTTCTGCTGGAGCGTCATGCCATGATGGTTTCCCGATGAACTTTGGAGAACCTTTGCCCCTCATTTTGAGCCTTACTTTCTGTCTCCAGAGAGGAAGACAGTGTGCTGCTTAGTCGCATGAAGAAGCTTGTCATGCTGGCTTTCCTGATAGGAACTCAGCTTTCTTCATCACTGTAGGAGCTCGGGACCTCACTGTTGCTGAAGACGGCTGTGGTACTTTTCAGGGAGCTCTGGTGCCTAGCTAGAGCACTGCTTCCTGGCTGCAGTGAATATCTCACAGCCTGCTAGTAGAGATCCCTCATCCTGCTGACACAGATTCCTAACTTCCACCATTGACCTTTCAGCCTTTCCAGAGCATATCCATGAAATGGGCCCGCCTGAAACTTTGATATGGCCTAGGCCTCCTGTTGGACTTGTGGGAGGCCTTCTTGTGAGTTTTAGGTGTTCATTTTGACTCATGCAGGATATCAGGATCCAGACTTCAGCTGAAATCTTTAGCGTTTAGTGTGTGGCTAGATTTACTGCGTTTGGAAATGATTCTCGGGTGATTCCTTATAAACTAATATTCTAAAATGTGTCCTGTACTTATTGTTCACCTTGCAAAAACCTCAAACCATGTCAATTGGTGTCAGAGATGAATACATACTTCTCAGATGAAAAATAAAAGCAGCAAGAAAATCTATGAAAAAGATGTTGAACATCATCAGTCATTTGAAATATGCAGATTAAAATAACACTGAGATTCCTTCTCAACCCAGGAAGGATGAGCATTGTCAAGAAATCAACAAAGACAACGGTGGAGGGGCTGTGTGAATAAATGAACCCTTCTTCAGTACTGGTGGAAGTGTAGACTGGTACATCCTCTATGGAGATCAATGTGGAGATACCTTAGAAAACTAGGATTAGATGTCCCATTCCACCCAGCTATTCCACTTCTAGATATTTTTCAAGCACAGTTAAAAGCATCACACCATAGCAATAAATGTGCACCCATATTTATAGTAGCACAATTTGTATTAGGTAAATACTGGTAACAACTCAAACCCCCATCAACTGAGGAATGATAAAAAGATGTGGTGTTTTTATACTAGGGAGCAGTACTCAGCCACAAGGAAGGGAAAACTGGAGGCGTCTACAGGTAAATGCATGCAGTATGAGACCATAAAGTGAAATACATGAGCCCTGCAGGTGTAAGCATTGGATTGGCTCCCTAGTGTAAGAACCTGAGTGAGTAAATAAGTAAAAAGCACAATAGGCATTGTGAAATGGGAAGGGAGGGTTCAAAAGGACAAAGGAACCAGGATGGGTGAAAGGAGCACAGGTGAAAGGGAAAAGGAGAGAAAAGGTGTGTCAGTGATGCTATTACTGTCCACTAAAACTTACAACTTTTGCTGGTATCACTTATGAGAAAAATGTATGCCTGTAGCTCATACCCTGAACAACTATTTTAAATATAACAATAATAATGTATTAAATATGGTTCTTTATTATTTTGTTATGAAATATTGTTCTTCTACAACAAAATTGTTCCTTTTTAAATTAAATAATATAAAACATTTCTAGTTATTTAACATAAAACCCATCAGGAGACTCTATGAGACTTGAAAAACCTTGCCATAGCACTACAATTTTTCCATAGTATTTTGAAGGTATGACAAAAATTTCAAAATTTAAACTCCAAAGATAAAAATATTCTGGTGGAGGGCCCGCAAAATAGTTCATTGGATTAAAGTGCCTGATTAAGCAGAGGGCAGTGGCCAGGGTTCAATCCTGGTGTGTCGCGCCAGCCCCATCGCCGGACACACTGAGCGTGATTGAGACTGGGCATGGCGGTGCGCACCTGTAATCCCAGTGCTTGGGAGGCTGAAAACTGGAGGACCACTGTGAGTCTGATCCGCCCATTGAGACCCTGTAGACCCTGCTCTAAATGCATTACAAAGAAAAATAAAATCTGCTGATCAAGATTATATATGAGAGGATTTTGTGTCCTGTGGAAGTTGCAACTTTCCTCCCAACATGAGAGAGATAGTTATTGACAAAGACTTCCTTTTCTTTCTAAAAGTCAGCCCCTTTTATTGGACATTTCTTATAAAAGTATCGTTCACGGTCTCCCCGTCACTTTCCTCACCTCGGAGACCCAATGCATGACTCCCCGAAGTTGGTCGAGGAGCCAGGCTCATTTCACAGTCTATGGGGCATCCACTTCAGAGCTGGTCATTTCCACAGCCCGGCAGCGTGCAGAGGGCCAGAGCACAGGAGCGACAAGAGGAAGACACTGAACTGCAGGAACTGCGAAAGGAGCCTCCCTTTCCGGGGTGTTCCATCCGGGCTACAAGCCTGTTGGGTATCGCAACCCATACCCAGGGTGTGGCTTCCTTTACCCACAGGCTGAATCCATTTAGTTTTCACTCCTTTAATTCACCACATTCACACATCCGTGATCAAGCCACCGCTGAAAAGTTCCAGCTGTGAGTGCAAGACTTTGGGGGAATTTTTAAATACAAACTCTTACACCTGGCACTCAGGCTTTCATTGCTGGAACCTACAATTCAAACTTTCACAATTGGTCTACAGGAAAAGGGAGTCTCCTTAGTATTAGCCCTCAAACCAGAGATACAGGTTAGCTCATAGAAGTTCTAGACAGATATCCGGCATCAAAATTTCATCATTTTATTATTTTAATTAAGATTATAATTACACATCTAATATTTTATGACTTTTAGTTTCATTGTGATTCTTTATCTTTTTAATAAAATACAAACATGTCCTAACATAATTATTATCCATTAAGTCCAGAACCTATCCTAATTTCATAAATATTGCATGCAATAGTGTACTATATGATGAGAAAAAGAATCTTAATTTCAATGTAAATAAAATTACTATAAACTACTTAATTATAAATTAAGCAAATTGTGAATGACTGCATGTATACATTTAAATGATTCATCAAATATATATAAACACTTGTGTGCTAGTTTGATCAGAATAGAATTTATCCAAAACTTGCTTCTTAGTATTACTGGACATTGAATCTAAGTTTTACCTAGATGTGTAACTGATACATCTGAGGCTTTTCCTTAATATCTGGCTTACAAGTGGCTCCAGAAACTTAGCCTCTCACTTCTTTTTTAAAGTTTCTCTGTTAAGGAACAATAAGGGATAGATTCCTATAGCAAAGGGAACCCAAACTATAGCTGGTTCTAGAATCAGTTCCCTCATCGAGCAGTCGCCAGCTGCATGCCTGGGCTATAAAGTGGCCATACTTGCATACTCACTCTGAGCATGGACAGTTCTGTTCTCTTCTTCCACTCACCTGTTTTGCAGGACATGGGGTTCTATACAATTCTGAATCTGTATAGTTAGAGATAAAATGCAGCTACATGAGAATTTCAATTTATAGGTAGAGGGAAAGAGAACTTTGGTGCCAATACTGGCTACTCTGCACATGGTAACAGTTACTGTCTTTGTGTCTCATTGAATAGGCCTTCAGAAGGAGCCACCGTGTTCGTCTTCTTGCAGCACTTACAAAAACTATACTATATTGGATAATTTATTAAAAATGAAATGCATCCTTTTCTAAAGTTTTGCTGCCATGCATCTCATAAGTAGAGAGAGTTGAACACCAAGATGACTAGGGCTTTGTGACTTCATTTTCCAGAGAGCTGAACCTGTTTCCTCAAAGACTTTTTGCCTTTACTTAAAAACAACAAAACAAACAAACAAAAAAACATCATTTATCTATTTGGTCCAGGGCCTCGCTATGCAGCTTCGACTTATAGTGATGGTTCTGTCTCAGCCTCCCCGGTGCTGGGATCACAGGGCTGCTTCATTACACCTGGTTTCTACATGCACAGTGTGTGGGTCCTGTGATCAAACACAGATCCTTGCGCTTGCCAGGAAGGAACTTAGGCCAAGAGCTATCTCCCTAGTCATCAAAGGCTTCTTACAATGGACCTACCCTCCTTCATGAAAACTCCTTTAAACTCCAAGCTCTGAATACTGTCACAGCAGTGGTTAGATTTCAACAAGGGAATTTGCAGAAACTGGGGCCACAGCAGCAGGAGCATATTGTTACATGGGCAGTCTTGCACTTTGCTATGATTCTCTTGCTATGGATGGAGAGCAGACCTGCCCGTGTCGGACCCAGGTGTCTTGCTCTCATGCCTTGGATAATTTCTTAAATTTATAAAAAATGTTTAAACAATGATGGATAATTGCACACACCTTCAATCAAGACTTTTAAAGCATTTATTATTTCAAGTTCGATGATAGAAATTGCTTATCTATAGAACTTATCATGTACAAATTAGAAAACATAGTATTTTAGTGACATTGATAAGCAATGTATACTAACCCTATTATTTTCTGCATGGTAAAATTAAAAATATGTCCACATAAATATATTAATCAGAAAGATTAATTATATCTCTCACAGGTTACCATGGCTTGGGTTGTCTTTCATTAGGCCTACTGAGCGGAGTTCCATGGCTCATTTATTCTTTTAGAAATTAATTATTAAGGCCTATCAATAAGCCTATGTGTAGAGAATGTTAAAATCCCTCATGTTGTTTCCACAAAATGAACTTAAAATTTGTTGAGAAATGTAATGCTCATAAATGTTATACATACAGAAATCTTCTATGTAAGAAAAATATCACAAGTTCCCCTGCTTTTTATTTCTTAAATGTTTTGCTTTGTGATGACTTGAATTCTCTAAGTACATAAAGTGTAAGAAAAATCTGGGCACAGAAGTATCCATTTTGTTTAGGTCCAACTTTGGCAATATGTAAAATGCTTTCAAATCTGTTGGAGAAGTCCTTTGATGTAAGGAATAATTGATCAAAGAAGGTTAGAGTGCTTCCATATTGCTCATAATTACTGGAGCTTTCAACATCTGTTCCTCAGCAATATTCAGTAACATGCATTTGCCAAACCTCAGCCATTTGTGTTGTATCAAAGAGAGATAAGGACACTGTCAGGATGTCACTCTTCTCTTTTAACCTGCCTGGAGGATGACAGGCCTCTAATCATTCTGGACAGAAAGCAATGAAAGTCTGTATGTCAATTGTGTTTTTGTCCGCTCAGAGTAGAAGAATGAAGAAATCCTCTTAAACTGTACGCTAATGTGTACTCATTGATACGCCTGGATCCACTCAGGCACTGCCAGTCCCTGGTGTGTGTACATACACTTAGCAGCTTGACAACGAGCGCTTGCCTCCCCGCACAGGAGCCACAGCACACACCTGCAAGGTTTCTTTCCACTGAAGTGAATGGGTGGGTACTTTCTGTTAATATGTTGCAAAGTCCTAGTTTGCTCACATTTAGTCCTGCTGTCATACACGTGTGACACCTTAATGTAGTGATCTTTACTTTTCTAGAGCTGGTTTCTCAGGAGACGTTTTGATAGATTTACTGGAAAAAATCCATAAGCCATTGCAGCCTACAAGTCTGACAGTGTACAGATAGCATTCTTTCACGCATTCAAATCTATGCTTTAGGGACTTTTTTTTTTTTTTTTTCTTTTTACCTGAGCCATTTCTTTTCATGCTGCTTGCTATGAATCCAGTGTCATTCCTCTTTTAAATTTTAAAGCAGCTGTTAATAATTATTTGTGAATTAGTGTTCATTGTTATTAAAATATACATCACATAAAATTCACACAATTAAAAGGTATAATTGTTTTGGATATGTTTTAAAAGTTTGCTACAGGAAATAAACATCTTGCAATTTGAGCCCTGTTATGATGTATTAGGCAGCTACAAACTTTTCTGCAGAACAATGGACAGAGAAGGAGTGGACTCTGCTACCAAGCTGCAATCTTATTCTATGAAGGAAAACTAATCTGATTAGTTAGAGATGTAGAAATGGGGCCTTTGTGAGCTCCTTAGACTAAGATACATAAATATAAAATCCACAAGGTGGATTCCTATGATTGAATTACTGTTATAAAGAGTTAGTGCAGCTCTTCCACAGTATTGACTTCATTTTTTTTTTTTAATCAGTACATTCTGTGATATTGATGTGGGTTCATCTGAGTTATTCTCTAGTGTCTTTTATAAATCACAGAAGGGCTGTAATGTTTGTTATTGTACGAATCTGACAATGAAAAACACACCTTTTTTTGGTATATACAGAATTTAAAAAATGTTTTCTTTAGTTTTGGAGAATTGCTCTCACATGCTTCTCTACTCCTTCCCCCAGCCTGCTGCCCTTCATGGTGCCTGAGATAGGAGCGCAGTCACCACTCTTGCAGGCAACCAGTTGTACTAGAAAACCATGCTCTTCTTACTGTGTCCATTTTCTGTTTTTTTGTCTTTGGTTTCCAATAGTTTGAATACACTGGCTTTCTATGTGGATCACAGAATAGTCCATGCTCAGAGAATTTTGGCTTTCTGGATATTTGATTAATTGTGAATCAAATTTTTGGGATTTTGTTGAAGTATGTCATGATGTATTTAACTGTCTTTCTTCCTGCCTGACTCCTTCCTGCCCTCCTTCCCCTGTTCTTTTCCCTAGAATCCCATCTGGAATAGGTTGCCATATTTGATGTTGTTCCTTAGGTGGTGGACTTCATCCTCCCTCCATATAGGTAATATAAGCCAATACAACTTCAAGGGTGTCATGTCTTCTCTGTGCTTCATATGCTCTTTAACCTTGATTTTAAATTTCATTTTATTTTACTTTTAAACTCTAGAGTTCCAACTCATTTTTAGAGTTTATATGTCTTTCTTTATATTCTCTAATTATGAACCATTTTAATGCATCCTTGCTTCCCTGAATGTCTAGTTTATTTTATTCCATAAGATATACATAACATAGCTAATTTAATTTTTTTACTAATTAAATCCAATATCTAGTATTCCCCAGAGATAGTTTCTATGGATTGCTTTTTTTGTACAGTGCATATTGAACACATTTCCTTGGCTCTTTAAGATTCATATTTTGAGTGAAATAAAAATATAAATAATATAATGTGACAACTCTGGAAATATATTCTTTGCCTTCCATAGGATTTTTAGACCAGTAGTATTCAAGGTTACCACCAAGATTGGGGATGCTGTTTGTGAAGTTCAGCTACTTGACTGAATAATTTGCTTTGGAATTGCTGCTGTCATTTGGCCAATTTACAGAATTCTGGCACATTTCGTGAAATTTCTAATCACATACATGTTGACAAAAATTTCTCAAGGGTTTTAACCTGTTTTTCTTAATGTCTTCTGGCTCTTTTGATAATGTGCTTGCTTAGAAGGTAACTATGCTTTCTCTTTGAACACAGTCATGGGTTTATCTTTAGATGACCCACAGAGCCTCATTCGAAAGTGTAGCATTTCCAAAGGTGGCTGATTTAGCTTGTGTGATCATTCACGGTGCAATACTAGGAGTAAGGGAATGTGGCTTTACAGTTGGCCGACTACTGCTTTGGCACCATTCTAATCCTTTTAGTTTAGAAATACCAAAATGGGCAGAAGGCACTACCCAAGTCTCCTTGTTGTTTTTGCTACCTGTGGGTACCATGAACTGTTCTCCCCTGATTCTCCTCCACCATGCCCCCTGTCTTGGAGCCAACCAATCACAGACTGAAACCTGTACAGTCTGAGCTAAATAAATCTTTTCTTCTACAGCTTTGAATAACAGATATTTTTGTCTAAGCAATGAAAGAAAAAAGTAACAGACAAATACTCACAGATTTTGCTTTTGTTGAGTCAAATTGCTTTTTCAACAGCAGGAACCACACTTTGCAGATAACTATCACAGTCCTGTCAATACAACTGACAGAAATTGTCAAATGTACAATTGATTCAGCAGGGATGGCCTGTTAGCTCAGTGGATTAAAGCACCGGTTTAGGGAGGTGCAGGAACCAGAGTTCAATCTCCAGCCCTGCTCCTGGAGTATGCTGAGACAGTGATTGAGACTGGATGTGGTGGTGCGTGTTTGTAATTCCAGTGCTTGGGAGGCTGAAAACAGGAGAATCACTACAAGTCTGATCTGTGTAGCATGACACTGTATACCTTGTACTGCAAAAATACAAAAAAATAAATACATACATAAAGAAATAAATGAATAAATATTGGTTCAATAATTATTAAAACAAGTTCATGTAGCAAATGGTATTGCTCTTATAATAAGCTATAGTACTCATCCTTGCCATCTTTGTGTTTAGAAGTAGGTAAAATTTAACTGCGGCCTTGTGAAGATGTGAGTTGAATTCCATGGGACAGTGTTTATTTTATATTTATGAACTAAAATGTCTCAAGAAGAAAATAGAAACTTCCTGCATCAGTTAGTTTAAAAAAAATCTCAATCAGTAGACAAAGATATTTAACAGAAACTTGGAAGGTAAGTCTGGAAAGTTCGATGGCAAAATGGATATAATTCATAAGACAGAGTTGCTCTTATTAAATATTTCTCAGAACAGATCAAAGAAACATGTTTATTGTACCACAGATGAAACATATTTAAGCAGTTCAATTAAAAATTTCCACTGAGTTTAATAAGAGAGCAACTAGAGGCATAGCCTGTTAAAATTTCAGTAACTGTACATTCAAAAAGGTATTCTAAAATCAGAGAGTGAAAGCAGAGCCTTTCAAAGTGATTGAGTTCATTGGAGGATAAGGATTGCATAGGCAGAAACTGCTTAAAGACAGACATAAGGTTCACCAATTCACCGACAAATATATATATATACAGGGAGATAAGAAAAAGAAAGCAATATGTATTGTTAACATTTGTGCCTAGTTGTCCCCTCAAAGTCTCATGCAGCCCTAGGGTGGGGACTTCTAGAGTTTGAGATGAACTCATGATCTACTGGGATTATGTGTTTTATTACTATTGGGACTATGGATCTTAGTACTGCTGAAATTATGGATCATAGTACTGCTGAGATTACAGACCTTGGTACTGCTGGGATTATGGGTGTGGTCTGAGGTGTATATCCTGAAGCAGAGAGCCTGAATGTAATATAGGAGAGACAGACTCTCTCTGTTTGTTGCCTCTGTTGCAATTGTTCCGCCACCGTGAACTGCTGCTCTCTGCCATGTGCCAGTCTGCCTTGGAGCTGGACAAGTATGGACTAAAACCTCCATTAACTGTGAGCTGAATAAATCTTTCCTTCTTTCATTTTAGGTATTGAGTATTTGTCATTTGTCCCAGAAACGAGAAAATGAGAGAAGAGTACATAATATATATATATATATATATATATACACACATATATACATATATATACATATATGATATATATATGTATATATATGTATATATGTATATATGTATATATATGTATATATGTATATATATGTATGTATATATATGTATATATATATGTATATACATGTATATACATATATACATATATATACATATATACATATATGATATATATATATACATATATGATATATATATATATATATATATATATATATATATATATATCATTGTGGTATTTAATTTTTCTGGGGAGATAACCATAAGGGCAATAAATGTTTCAAACTAGACCTCCAATCCTAGCATTTGGGGTATCTCCACACTGATTTACACAATGATTGAGCCAGTCTATGTTTCCACCTACAGCAAAGAAGGATTTATTTTTTTCTCACAGCCACTGAAGCATTTGCGTTGATGATTTCTTTGATGATAGCCATCCATTCTAGTATCAGATGTAGTCCTGGTGTCTTTGTTTGTTTTGCTTGTTTGTTTTTTGTTTTTAAACTTGCATTGCCTGTATTCTTGGTTGAATGATCAGAGATGCTGAAAAATTTTTTTCATATATTTATTTGCAATCTTTATTTTTTCACCTAGTAAATGTGTATTCATCTCAGATGCCCATTTTTGGATTCAGTCTTTAAATTGTGGATGTTTGATATTTTTTAGTTCTTTATATGTTCTTTGTAGTAGTGCTTTGTATGAAGAACAGCTGGCAAATATTTTTTCCCCCACACTGGGTTGTCTCTTCATTGTATTGGTTGTTTCTCTTGTTGTGAAAAAGCTTTTTAATAAAATGAAATCCCAGTCGTTGACTTTTTTGTGATAGTTCTTTTGCAATCAGGGTTTTATTTAGAAAGTCTTTGCTTATACCAGTGCGTCCAAGAGTTTCGCCTACTCTGCTTTCCATTCAAAAAAAGAAAGAAAAAAGAAACTCCCTTTTACATGATTCTTGAAATTTTAGACACATATTCATCTCCTGTCAAATAAGTGATAGATAACTCTCAATGGACCAATTCTCTTTCTGTTTCTCAGCTATTTGTATTTTTCTGTGCTAAATTCCTATCCACAGATTGCAGCTTACCAAACAATAGAAATGGTCAATTCTCACAAAGTCATGATTGATATTAACAGTGCTGTGAGAAGGTATATCATGTAGTCTACTTCTCAACTCAGTATGTCTTAGAAGGTTTTTAAGTTGTCTGACATTAGTCACTTCTACCCATGCCTCAATTTGTGCCTAATAAATGTAAAATAATAATGCCTATGTGATACTCCATTAGCTCATCAGTACTAGTAAGTTTTGTACAATATCCTTCCATTTAGAACAGTTCCTGAAGTAGCAATATAGTTTTCACCTCTACCGGAAGTTGTGGTTTAGAATTCACAGCCTTAGGTGTTGGTAGTTGTCTTCTGTAGAACTTAATAATTGTTTGTGACACTTCTAAAATTTCATAGTAGCTTCAAATATGTTCTGCAATTGTTTTTCAGCGGAAGTTTGCAAGTAGCCAATCTGAGAATGTTATTCAATATTTCTTGCTGCTGATTGGCTGCTTCCCTGTAACCCATCTCAGGCTGACGCATCGCACATCATACCATGCTGCTGTGCTGCATGTGAGCATCTCCAGTGTTCTTAGTTTTTCTGTGCTTAAAGCTCTAAGACTCTGTGGGTGATGGCACCAAAATGCCCTGTGCCTTCTAAGACTCTATTAATACAATATTTTATTAAGTTAAAGTACGAACTGTGCGAGACAGCATATTTAGCGTTTAAAGTATAAAAATGGACATTTAGAGGCATTTTTCTCACTATGTCTGAAATTGGAAGCTATCAATAACTGGTCAGTGTTCTGGGAACGTAACACCTGTGAGTTTAGGGGGTCCACTATAATCGATAAAGTTCAGCTTTCTCTGTTAATGACAGTTTGTTTTGTTCCATGAAATCTGTTATAAGAAAGTAAATTGAGGATAAGAATATCTCCATGGATGGAAGTTCTTGAACACAAGGCAACAAATTTAGATTATCTTTGCCTGTGAGTAACTCTTTTAAATATCTTACAACCTTTTTGCCTTTTTCAATGATGAGATGCAATTTTACCCTCCTTCAAGCTTTGTTTCCTTGTTTGTTTTAAGAATAAGCTCTGTTTAGCTCTTTTGGATTCCATAACAAATTCTACAGGCTTTGTCAGAGGACAGCACATATTTATCATCACACAATCTGGTAGTTAGAAGCCCAAAGATAGCCCCATGGTCTGAAATAAAATTTCCAGTGGAGTTACTTTTCTTTCAGAGGATCTAAGGGACAGTATTCTTCATTTGTAGTAGCTGTCCCAATTCATAGGCTCCCGGTCACTTTCCAAAACTGGCATCATTTAATTTTTTGAAATTAAATTGAATTAAAATTTTTAATGTATTTGGTACAGGGTCTATGGGACTCATAGTGATCCTCCTGTAGTAGCCTCCCTGGAGCTGGGATTATAGATGTGCACCACCACGCTGGGTCACCATGGCCAGCTCAGCTCACTCAGGGGTGGGGCTGATGACATATGTGGTACTAGGGATAGAACCCCAGACCCTGTGCTTGCCTGAGAAGGCGCTTAGTTTGTTGAACTGTCTCACCATGCTGACACAAATTTCATCATGAGGACTCTTTGATTGTGACTGTCTTTTCTTCTTTTTTGAAATAAACTTGTGCTTTTAGTTATTCCTCCATGATACTGGGTTCTAGACCCAAGGGTGAAAATTATTTTAGAAAATGTGTCAGCATTTACATATGCAGTCTTTTTTTTCTAAGACAAGTTTCCCTAGACTATGCAATATAAGACTATTTACATGTCACTGACATTGCATTCATAAGGTACCATAAGTAATCTACTGATGATTTCAAGTACATAGAAAAATTTTACATGAAAATACTATGCAGTTATATTTAAAAGAGTTAAGTGTGACTATATTTTGTTATCTGAAAGGGTCCTGAAACGAAACTGAGTCCCCCATGTATATATGTTAAGCGTCTTACAGTATCCTGTGAAATGCATATCATGGCTTCTATTTTATACAGGTGGAGAAATAGTTTTGAGAGAAATCATATAACTTACACAATTCCACAAACTTCATAAGTAAAATAATAGGTAGAATTGAAGATGTTTTCATCATCTGCCAAGACTCCCCATTACTTCATGACAGTAATTAATTTCAATTCATTTTTCTGAACATACTTCATAAACATTTATTATGGCTTGGCGATAAGGTATTTTCCAAGAACCTAATGTGTTCAGAGGTGGCCCTTTTGGAAGCCCAGTGCATTGTGGGCTAGTGACAGCTGACTTTCTAGGAGGTGGATTCTGGGGACGGGAAGGTGGTGGCACATAGCTCATCCTCCCTGAAGCTTTATTCTCTCTTTGCTTCCAGGCTGTGTGGTCTGAACCTAGCTTTCCTCTGCCTGGACCTTCCTCTGTGTCATTTTGGCCTTGGAGCATGTCAACCATGAACTGAAAACATGACCCTAAAATACACCTCTTCTCCTTTAAATTATGGGTGCTGGGGATTGCATCTCAACAACAAGAAAGTGATGAGACAATAATTTTTACTTTCAAGATGTTGTTGATGTCTGTCTTATTAAATATATGCAAAACTTCAGGAAAATTGGTAATGTAAAATTTAAAAAATGTTTTGGTACCAGGAACCAAATTCATAAACCTGAGCTTTCCAGGTGCTAGGGAGCTATATCCTGGGCTCCAAAATAGAATATTTTGAAAAGGAAGCTTGAAGTGAAAGTATACAATCCTCTTTATCAGTAATTGAATATCTTTGAATAATTCATTCATCCCCTCTTGTCATTCATTTTAATATATTTCAATGATTTTTGAGGATTGGTATTTTCAATAATCAGAGCTGCAGCTACTTCTTTTTGGCAAGATAGGCACACCGATGACTGTAGTAGTTATTCAGTAAGTACTTATTGAGTTAATATATTACACCAACTTTATAGGGTAGAGCATAGTATAACTTCAAATAATCTGAAACATTTAAATGACAAGTGTCTTGTATAGACACTGATTTCTCCGTTTCACATCAAAATGGCCTGACAACTGCGTGGTGACATTATCAGAGACAGTTCATTTCCTGACTATGCGTACACACAGGACTGAAAGCTTGAATGACTGACTAAAGGTAGACGTCATCATGTGTAAATGAAAGCAAATGTTTCCTAGGGAAGTCAAAAAATTAAGAGTAGGGAATAGAAACCATATAAATCAATAATGAAAAAATTCTCAAGATAGAAGCCTTTATAATATATTGTAATGTGGCCAAACTTGAAGAATAACAGATGGTGTTATAATAGGGGTACTCTGTACAATATTTAGGAAATAGGAGAAAAAGAAACTCTTCAAAGTATAGCTTATTTTAAAACATTCGACTTTAGATTTTGCTTTAAATCTATTTTACTGATTGATTTTCTAAAGGAGACAAGTTACTGTATGCTTTCAAAAACGAATATCACATTTGCAACATTCCTGAGGTCGTACTGGAAAGACTTTTATATAAAAGTCTATGCCATTGAATCACATTAACCACACATTATTCATGTATGAGAACACGTTCTTGTTCAAGACAATTGTCTAACCCTTCTTATGTGTGAATTCCGTTACAAGACTATAACATTCTTTCAAGGAAATGAACAGAGAGAGTAAATTATGCTTTTTCACAGCTCTCCAGCAAAACTGGTTGGTTTTCACGCGGACAATATGTTGTAAAATTACTGTTCTGAGTGCATTGCCTAAGCGCTGACTGAGATGTGAGGGCCGGGGACAGGCGGCTGAGGGCGGGAAGAAGAACGCAGCAACCTTACTCTTCCTAGAATGAAAGCCAGAGGAGAGCTCACCAGAAGCCTTCCTTGCTTCTCCTTCATGAGTGTCCCTAGGTGTGTGTGTGGAGGGCTCCACTGATTAGGCTCAGCTACCAGGTTCTCACCTTCACAACCACGTTCCAGTACATTTTATTAACAAGGCTTTCCTTCATTTTGTATTTGCCCCCAGGATCACATCAAGTGGCTTGATATAGTTGCTTTTTCAAAACACCGTTTTCACAGGCTTCACCAGGGAGGCGATCAGCCAACCTGTCAGGCCGAAAACTAATCCCTTCTCCCCACACATAAAATTCTGCATAAGTTGTTTCTTTTCAATTATAAAAATGGGCCACGTTCTTTCAGCAGCATGTTAACATTATAGACCTTTATAGAATGATAAAATTAATTTCTTCTCCTCCAGCCAATTCTACTCCTTTTGATGAAGCACTGCTAAATGTAAGCTAATAATTAAGTTTTAAAATGGCACTGAGCCAACTTGACAGTAACACGTATCTGCTGCAACATATGAGTGGCATGATTCTTGTCACTCTTCTCAGAGTGGTTCCTTAATTTTCAAGTATTTGAATTTATGGGCCAGGTTGTGCGCAAGGCTACAATGCGTTGTCTCTGCCTCTGACATTCGAGTACACTCTTATGAAGCCTATAGTCATTTCTCAGTCTCATTTTACTTGACGCAGAAGCAGTACTGGACACAGTGGACCCTCTCCTCCCTGAAAGCCCTTTATGGGAGCCCCAAATCTTCTAGTTTTCCTTCTCCTTTTATGGCTATACCTTTTCAGCCAACCTCTAAGACGGCCATTCATTTTCTTGACCTGTAAGTTTTAGTGTTGCAACAGTTGTATTTTTGAATCACCTCTTTCTTTTCTATCTCCAATTTTTTTTCTGAGTTTCACCTGCTTAATGATTACACTTATGAGTTCCAAATATTTAATGACAGACCTACTGCCTAAACTCTAACCATATATAACGAAAACACACACCTTTCTCACAGCTTTTATGTCAGCAAATGGCAGGCCCATTTTTTTTTCTAGCATCTCAGATCAAAATAAACATTGTATGACCTCATTACTGTGAGAAAGTAAAAGAGTAATTAAAATCCGAAAGGTACAACAGATATTGTGAAAGAAAAAATTTGTTTAGTGGGAAAGAAAAACCGGGATGAAGAAAAGGATGCATGAAAGAAGTGAAAAGATATATGGACATACGTATGCAGAATAGCTTGGATAATTGCACTATTGATTTCTGCTGATCTTTTGAAAGAAGTTAATGCTTCATTTGTTTTTCTTTTTGACTTTCTTACAACTTCTTTGTTATTGTTTTGTTTTTTCTTTAAACCAAACTTGGATGTTTATATCTGTTAACCTGAACAACTAACTTGAACATAGTATCATGCAATAAATACAGCAATCATTGTTGAATTTCTATTACTTTTATTTATTTATTCTTTTCTGGTTCTCCAGTTTTCAGAAGGCTAGTTTAGAGAGTCTGGGAATTTATAATTGCATAAACCAAATGGCATATATTTTTCTCTCAAGATATGACATATAGACTTCTACATGCATATGACATCTACAGTTAATATTTCTCCATATAACTTTACATAACAAATATAGCTATGTCTCCACACATGTGTATGCACATATAAATACATATACAGTTTTATCTATATATGCACATATAAGTAGACATTGATATATTTATATATTACGTGTATAGATTTATGGACCACTCTCGCTCCCTTCTTCCCTCATTGTATTTCTCTTTCCTGTTGGCTCTGTTTCTCTAAAATATCTGTTATGGTTCATGTCTACTTGTTCCCCCAGATCCTCATGCAGTTATCGAGGCAGCTTCTAAAATGAGTGACTAATTCATAATTCAACGCCGAGATTATGGATGTGAGTGCTACACCCACCCAGAGGTAGACAGCTCCAATACCACATAAGGGCGGGAGAGATGCTTGATAGCTACCGCAGCCACTGCTTCTCCCTTTTTCATCCTGCTGTTTTCCACCTACATGAACTGCTGCCCTCTGGCATATGCTGCTCTGCCCAGGAACTAGCTCATTTTGGACTGAAGCTTCCATGAACCGTGTGCTAAATGAATCTTTCTTTCCTTAATTTTGGACAACAGGTATTTTGTCCCAGCAATGAGAGAAAAGTAAGTGAGACAGAATTTGGTACCAAAAAGTGGGATCATTGTTGTGACTACACATGACCATATGTTTTGAGAGCCTTTGAGAATAGCTTATAGGAAGAGATAAGAATTGCTTGGCAATATTGTCTGGAAGGGAATCATGGGAATGCCTTTGGCTGTTCTGTGTGGGAGATTCTAGTCAAAGATCAGAATATTCGAAGGCTGATATAAATCCTGCACGTAAAGATGAGGCTGTCGAGGCTTTTGATGAGAAAAAGGACTGTATGGGTTGTTCCCAGATTATATGTGTTATGGCTTAACAGAAAGTTTTTCTGCACTTTGCTTATGTTGAGAAACTCTGTCTGAGGCTGAGATTAAGCAGAGTGGATAAATTAACCTGGTAAAGGCAATTTCAGGGCAATCAAATGCTGAGGCAGTGGCATGGTTATTATTGAACACTTTTAATCTGAAGTATGTTGAGAATCAAGAGCAAAGAACACAGTAAGATAATTTAAAATATTATGTTTGGCCAGAAAGGAAGCTCAATAAAGCTGTGAGCTACTGAGAAGGAATAAGAAAATAGAAAACACAGCCTCAGAACATCAAAAGAAGCAGCCATTTTCCCCACTTGGAGTCAAAAACTGCAAAAGTGGAAGACTTTGTTTTGAGAGAAAGCTCCAGAATGTTGTATTCCAGAAGGGTGCCAGCGACCACACCAGGTTCCAAAATAGCAATAGCATAGAGAATTTTTTTTTTTCCTGAGAATTAGGTCAACGTGCTCAACAATTCAGGCAATCAACCCCTACAACAAAGACAGAATAAAACCGGACTACTGCTCCAGCATATCATGGCACCATCCACATGGCATTGATTTGGGGCACATGTAGAGCACAAGAATTCTGAGGCTAGGAAGGCTTCCACTTAGATTTCAGAAAAAAGCCTGTGAAGCCAGGCAGTGTGCCCCTGGAAGGGCACTGTATAAAGTTGTGAGTGAGAAGCCTATGTGCAGTGGAGACCCCAGAAGTTTGGAAATGCCAGGAATATGGATCATCTAAGGAAAGTTGCAAGGAAGAAGCAAAGCCTGCCTAAGAGAAACGCCATGGGAGCACCCACCAAGAGTGTCTTTGGGGAGGAGTCATATGGAACTCACGATTTTTAAGATTGCTTGAAATGTTCCACATGGAACAACAGGACTTAATGTTATCCCTGTGGAATTTTAGACTTGCTTTGGTCCCAGTGGTTTGCATCCTGCTCTATGTATCTTTTGGAATGGTAATATTTTTCTTGTGCCATTTGGAAGTGCTTACCTTTTCATTGTATAGGGACTCTGAGTTAAGTGTTTGCCTTAGATCTTGGAGGACATTGGGAACTTGGACTTTTCAGCATTGCTACAACTGTTTGGACTTTGGCATCTCTTAGAGATGGGCTAAATGTCTTTTGCATAAAGAGATATGCATGATTTTTTGGGAGGCCAGTGCAGGGATGCTACAGTTTATGTCTAGTGTCTCTGCCAAGCCTCATTCAGTCACTGGAGCAGCTTCTAAAGCTTGTGCTTAATGCATGACACAATGCAGGCATTATGGGTATGAGTGCTACATCCTCTCTAGGGTGCAGAGCCTGCTTGCCACAGCTGCTGCTCTTTTCTTCACTCTTTGCTATTTTCTACCTTCATGAGCTGCTGCCCTCTTCCATGTGCCATTCCATCTTGTAGCCAGCTAAGTAGAAACTGAAAACAAACTGTGAGCTAAGTAAACATTTCCTTCGTTATTCTTGAGTATCATGTATTTTCTTCCAGCAAGGAGGAAAAAATAACCAAGTCATTACCCTAAGTTATTCGTGTTCAAAATTATAGTGATCATATTTCACCATTGTTGTTTCTGGTATTCTAATGTGTGTCATCATTTCTGTCTTCTAGCTTATACTAACACAGTGTTACATAGTGGATTTCCAAGCAATAGAAGGGAAGGAGAAGACGAGAGAAAAGGAGAAGGAGGAAAAGAGAGAGGAGGGGAAAGAATGGAGAGAGAGAGGGAGGGGAATGGAGGGAGAGAGAGAGTGAGGGGAACGAAGGGGCAAGAAGAGGAAAGAGGAACAGCAGATAGGAGAGGAGAGGAGAGGAGAGGAGAAGACAGAGGAGAGCTAGAGGCAGAGACAGAGATAGACACAGAGAGTTATAGACTCTCAAAAGGCACACTACCCACAGGAATCTATCTCCTACAACTGGGCCCCACCCTCTAATAGCACATTCAGCTGTGAACTCATCATTAGATTAAGGTATTATAGTAAGATTCCAACCTAGGAATATTTGGTTTTCAGCCTTTCATTGTACAAAAGACCTTGCATTAGGAACATTTGATGATAGGAACAAACTGTGGAAGTAGTTCACACGTCTATTTTACCAAATACATATGATTGTGAAAACAATAAAAATAGTTTACCCATGGTACTTTTGTATTTGGTTATTAATGCTTCAAATTGTACACTTTTTTGTATGTGTTTTTGTTAAAGTATACAAAACTCACTTTGTCACATTTGTGAACAAACCTGACTTGAAAATGTTCTCCCCGAACAACTTATTTGTAAATTGGGGACCTACTGTAATGAGTGTAGTGCCTCGTGACCCCACTGCCTTTCAAAAGCCACACTTCGGGACTCATAAGAATTTTTCAGGACATTTTATATGTAAGTAATGAGTTTGGAAACCACCAACATGTCCAATAAGTGAATGATTGAGTGAAGTATAGTATACCCAGAAAATATTGCATCATCCCTAAAGTGAATAAAAACTATGATGAATATAATATGGTAACAGCCATGTTGTCATTAATTTTCCTCAAATGTTCCCTTTGGCTTTGAACTAACACCAGTACATTTGTTCTTCTGCTTTTTGAAGCAGTTCTGAAAGTTTTACAAGTGTCTTTCATCGCACTATCATCACTGCTTTGGTGCCCTGAGTTAATTCAAGACGTTCATTTTTAATGGCTCATTTTACTTTTGATAGAGTCAAGTTCAGCCGGAGATTGTTGAGGACTTCTGCAGCGTTGCTAGGCACCTGTCTGTCGGTTGGATGGCAAGTGGCCCCAGCAATCGCCTCGTATTTGATTTACACTTTGGTAACAGCTTCGAGGACTGAGGGACAGTGGCAAGAATAATGGGATGACCGTATCTGAAGTGAGGGCAGGCATCTGTAGGGACACAAATGGCAGTATATCCTTGGCTATATAATGTTTAAATTTAAGCGTTCAACATACACTTTGACTGCACCTCAAATGCAGTCCTAAAAAGAAATTAACAAAATATGAGAAACCTTATGGAAGTTAAATGTACACTGTTAATTGAGAAAAACCCATCTGAATGGTGTGATTCCAACTGTACACTATTTCAAGAAAGTCAAAACTGAAGGCAATAGGAAGATCTATAGTTACAGCAGCCAATGGGGAGGAAGCAATAGGTATATTGCAGAGTTGTTTAGGGCAATAAAGTATTTGGCCTGATAATATAATAGAGGAAGCATTTCTTCAAGTGTATGGAACATACACTACTCAGAGTGAACAGTGACTGTTATTCACTCTATATTGTGTATAATAATGATGTATCAATGTAGGTTTTTCATCAGTTGTCACAGAAATGTCCCTTAGGTGGGATAAGTCAATAACAGGGGAGGCTTTGTACATACAGAAGGAGAGATATTTGGGAACTATTTCCTGAAAACTCTGCCTTAGACTTGCACTACTCTGAAGATAATAGACATATATTTAAAAAAATGTGCATGTTATTTGCTCACCATCCTGGATCTCTCCCTTCTACACTGGAAAGTGCTTCACTGTAAGGGTACTCATCCGTTTCGTTGATTCCTGAAATTTCAGTTCCTAGAATAGAGGTTGGTAGTGAGCTCCAATGCCTACACATATTGAATGAATGAATACATGTCTTTTATATTTGTTTTTATGCTTTATGAACTTAATCACTTGTAGTTACTGCAGTTTATTCTAAAGTCTATTATAACTACCACGTAATTTTCTGGTAAGAACAAATCCAGTGGGACAGATGGCTTTGTTGTAGCTGATGTTTAATGGCTTGCTGTAATGAAGAGTGCACCTCTAAAATACAAATGTATGCATAAACCCTGTATATAGCATATTTCTGATAAGCCTACAACATTCTTTGATTATAAGCAGTGCAATTTCAAGGGAAATTTGCATATACTTTTAAATTGGGGAGCCATTTTATAGTTGCTCTGTCTTTCCCAATCCACTCTTTCTAAAGTAATATAATGTGTTTCTTAAATGTAAACAATAATGACAGGCAATATTTATTGTTTTATTTAGAACTATTGGAAAAATTTGTTCACGGATGCATATTGCATTTTCCCACCCATTTCTCTTGGAAAAAGAAACTGCATAAAGCCAGCACCCCCAAACTGCATTGCCAGTGCCACATAGTACTATAAAGAAAAAATAATGCTATTTTTTTTGCTATTCTTTTGTAGATCGATATGATGGATATTACCTAAACATGGTATTACTAAAGACCTACAGGAGTGGACTATTTGGAATATCGCTGTTCATTGCCAGGGTTTTAGACTTCAGTATAGATTATACTGATTTTGTGCCTAATAATCCTTGCAATATCACTTGTGTAGACAGCATTCTCATTGGCTGTGTGTCTTTTTTATTTTAATACAAATCAGTGACATGTTTTAGAGTCACTGCTTTCAAAATCCAGACCCTTATCAGTTTCTCATGGCACTCGAGCAAATATGCAGCTTTTCAAGGATAGTATTATGTTTATTATTATAAAAAAATGTGATTTTGAAAGCAGAAATTATACTATCAAAAACTATTATCTAAACTTTTGTGACTTAAATTTTAACCAATTTGAAATTTTCAATGAAATTTAGAAAAATTGCCATCATGTAGAAAAATAAAACTCAACTGCTTTGATGCTTCTTTATGCCATGAAGATTAGTTGGTCATAAAATGTTCACCCATCGGTCTATAATAAGCTAATCTTCTTTGATAGTATAACAGGATTCTTAATAGCATTTTAAACAATGTAACTTTTTGGGGGTGTTTTTTTTTTGACACAATGTCTCTCTATGAAGTTCAGCTTTCTAAGGGTGAGAACTAAGTTTTGAATTTGTCTTTTGACTTTTTAAAACGTCTCTACTTTTCCCACACTAACCCTCCAGTCCTGTATAATTCTGAGTTGTTTCTTTCTAGACAGTCGCTGCACCTTTATTTCCCTCTTGTATTCGCAGTCACCTCAAAGTCCCATTCGTCACCCTTCTGTGCCTTGCTGGAGTGTTTACCAGTTTTCACTCCGCTTTAAGAACAGTGCGTGAAGGTTTATGAAGGCTCCGCAGCAGGCACACAGATGTAGAAATGGCGCAGTGGCTCAGGAGCAGCACAGAGACAGCTCCAGGCTGACAGATGCGCATTAGCAAAGTTCAGAGCCTCTTGAAGTGCCAGTTCATGTGCGCCTGATGAGCAAGCTCAGGAAGGAAGCCAGCTGGCCTGAAGTCACGCGAACTGCAGAATCAACAATTAACACTACAGAGTTGGAGGATTCAAGAGTGTCTTGACTCTTCCGCAGTCCCTTCTTGTGCTGCTGTTGAGCATGACTGGGGGTGACATAAGTGAATGAAGTGCAGTGTGTTAATGATCAGAACAAGCTAGAAAAAAACAAGCAAAGGGAAAGGAAAGGTGTGCGGGGACAGACAGAAAGCTGAAGGGAAATTGCTCTTCCATTCTGAGGCTTTCAAACGGTTCTCAAGTTGAGGAAAATATGAAGGATATTTAGATATACAGTTCAAAAAAACTATTGACAGTTATGAGATGTCATATTTACTATTAATATGCACATTATTCTCTCAATGGAGATATATCTTTCATTTTAGAGAAGAAAATCAAGACAAAAAATATGCTGACAAGTCACCACCTACTGTATATCCATGTCTAAAATTTTGTAAAATAATTTAAACATAGTGTAATTTCAAAAAAAAAAGTTTACCTTCATCCAAAAACAGAGAACTATGGGAAGAGGAAAATTGGTTTTCTTTATTTCTTTTCAGCAAGCATAACACACAATGTAGCATAAGATTTAGAAACAACAGTAACAATAACAATAAATCCACTCAATAACTAAATACTAAGCATACTCAAGTCTCAGGCTTCACATCTGAAATTTGAAATGGAACTGTAGCTTCACAGAGATCCTGTGAGGCTTAGAAGAATTAATGTATGTAAAAGTAAACATTTGGGGTGCTTATTAGCACAATCTATGTGGTCCATATATGTTGGAGGCTGTTATTGGGGGGGCATGTTAAATTTGAAAACATAAGCTAGATGTCAAGTGACAACTGATACAAACTCTCCCTAAGAAGGTTCTAGATTGAATACAGTATTTAAAGAATATCAAGGAATAGTCCCTGGGCAGCTCCAAAATATATAAAGACGAGACGAAAAGGCCAAGGAAAGAAGAAGATACATGATACATGAACAGAGTTTTTCAGATATTGATTTCAGATAATGATGCCAATGTGCTTGTATTCATTCATTCCATATATATATATGGGGTCTTACTACACGTTTGAGACTTGTAACGACCTTTCTGTCTCAGCCAGCCCTGTACTGAGATTACAAGTGTGTGCCACATGTCCAGTTTTGAGTCTAGCATGCTATGTGGTACCAAGGATTGAAATCAGGTCCTTGCACTTACCAGGCAGGCACTTAGACCATTAAGCTATCTCCCCAGCCTCATTCATTCCTTCTTAAAGAGAAGTTGAAATGTTTCCTTCCAATTTCATTTCTGTGTGTACCTCTTCCCTTAAGAAGCCCATTCCCGTGGTCTTCAGCAGCAGTACTAATCAAAGGACCTAAAACACATCTAGGGATGAGAACCTATGATTGCTGCTTCCAGCTTCCCACTAGCAGCCCATAGGCCAGAGACCCTGACACGGATTCACCAAGTTACAGAATGTGGAAAATGCACTCCTACCAAGTGCACTCAAGTGGAAATCACTGCAAATGAGTGAGGAACGGAGCCTTGTTAGCAGACTTGGAGGAGAGAGGAAAGATTAGGATGGTAATGTCATAAGCAACACGTAGCTAGCTGGAAAGTGGCCCTAGCCAGGAGGAAAAAGGATGAAAGGATACAAATTATGTTCTAGGTTTTGATTGCTGAATGGCGTTGATGGTCCTTAGTCTACATTGAGGCTGTATTTTATGACTCTTTGCAACTACCTAGGACAGTTCATTATCTACTAGAAGAAAATCATGGATTTTTCTTCAGTTTACACCCAACAGCCACACTGAGTATATCTACATGTGACATCCTTAATCACAAACACATTTGCATTGTAATGACAAGGGCTGTTAACACCTCCATGCCTGCCTTTACCATTATAATGTGTTGCATTGAAGCTGACAAAAGGTTTGGACCCCTCCACTTATTCAGCTGAGCTTCCCCACTGTCTTCACTTGATAACCCATAAACTATTAGGAACAATGTTCTCCAGAACAAGGCACCAACTAACCATGAATTAAAATCTGCCCTCAAAGTGCTGCAGCTCAGGTCGTAAGCACCTCTTGAGAACTCAGAGGAGTTAAACTAAGGTGGATTTACGGGGTAATATGAGGTGGTATCTAGAGGTTAAAGTGAAGCTAAAGAACAAGTGCCAACATGGATGTGAAAAAGAAAATTTAAAATAACAGCAGCACAAATGGCTAGACAATGTTGGCTTGCATTGCTAGAACTGACAAATTGTCATTATTTTTGGCTTTTCTCATGCCAGTTGATTGACATTCTGAGAGAGTTAATTGACTTTTAAGTTGATTATTCACCTGTCCTTTCCTGTGCCTTTATATTTTTACAGTAGTCAGGTTAATATGGTTTAAATGGAAGGCAAAGCACTTTTCCCCTCCCCTGGTGGCACAGCATAGCACGTTCTAACCATCCACACATATTTCTCAAAATGAGAAACAAAATACCTTTCCCTCACAAAAGAAGATCCTTGGATCATAGTAGAATTTCTCCATGATGAATTTTATCTTTATGTATATCTAAAACGTACCAAAAAAGTACAATTTAAAAAATATTTAGAACATTGTTAAAAACAGACAGTGGTTACTTGGCACCAGAAAAGAATGCAAAAGAAAAAAATCATAAATTTAAAAAAAAACATATATATATATATATATATATATATATATATATATATATTAGGTTGTTTAGCTGTGTTATATGAGGAAGTATTTGTGGAAGAACATCATTTTAATAAACATTTGTCTTCAATTTTGAGCAATGTTTCAAAAATATGTTGGAAGATGTTTTGGAACAATATCACATTTCCCACAAAAGTTTATTTGATTAAATGGTAAAATTAAATCTCCAAGACTAATTTGTGCTTTTCTTTTCTTTGACTTTATACTCTGCACTGGAAACCGTAAGAACAGCTATATAGTACAGGCACTACCATTCTGAGTCTCCGCCGAAGTTTCCTTTTCTGTTCTCAGACTTCGTTGTTCCTTGAATGCTGATAACCTGATCCAGTTGCCTCCGTGCAAATTAACTGTTTTAGTTGAGCCTTTCTCTGAACTGACTATTTATTCTTGATGACAGTTAGGCCCTAAGGTTGATAGCGTGATGGCAGGAAGGAGAGTGAATTATGACCTTGCTGGCATCTTGGAGCTCTCTATAACATGCTGAAAGGTTATACAATGCCTTGTCACTCCAAATAAGCTAGTACAGAACAAACATGTACTATTTATTAGAATTACAATGCAGGAATTAGAGCTAACAGAGTAAACTGTGGGAAGCTCTAGAAAGAAAAAAAAAATCTGTTTTCTGTCTCCATGAAAGGCAGCCAGAGTAAGCTACTTTGACATGCATTGTGTGCCTATGTGTTCTGTGTATTTTCTCTTTCTATGCATATAATAAACCTTTTGACTGGCTTGCAGTTGGCATGGTTCATCTTTATTTATTACTGTCCACAACAGAATTGAATAATTGCAATTTGCCTTAACATTTGAGATTCCCTCTGACATTTGGCTGGGTTTGCCTTGTAGATTTATGCTTAAGTTTGTACGTACTCATTAGCTGATTTGTCCTAAAAATAACACTGAAAGTCTCAGATCTGGAGCTGCTAGCAGGTAGCCTAGATGGCTAACGTGATAAAATCAGCATCTAGCTGCGGCTCAAAAGGCTGACTGCATTCTCATTGTTAAGGCTAAGATAAAGAAATATGGACTTGAAATGACTTATAATTAGTTCTGCAAACTACAAAACGCTAAAGGCTTTCCTGAAGGATGTGACTCTTTGCATGCAGTGAGCGTTATTCCACTCTAGGTTTCAGAATTCATTTGGCATCTCTCTAAAAGATGTGGTAAAAACCACCAAACCTTTTTCATCCCAGAGTATTTTAACAAAAAACACTTGTGACATTGCTAATTTGTGGTTCATTGTTTTCATACAGAAAACAGTTTTGCATTTTGGGGAAATGAGCTTATCAATTTACCTTAAATTGATTTCCTTCCAGATATAGAACTTCTGCATTTGGGAATGACAAAGCTCTGTTTTGGTACCATAAATAACATTGAATTTTTGAGATAAATGATCACACATTTTTCAAAACTAATTTATTCAGCTTCAAAAAATGAGAGCTGGAGACTATTACATTTATATAAAGATATAAAGAAATATTGTTGTTTCTGATATAGCTACACAAAGACATGACAGTCAATTTCCTTCGTGAAATTAAAGCAAAGTTACTTTTCGTCCTGTCAATTAATTATATACATAATTCAATTAATGACGTAGATTAGTTAGTGAAATCAAATCTTATTGAGGAGACAGAGCACAAGTTTGAAGAATTTTAAGCAATAAAGTTTATAATTGCATTGTATACTATCCAAAGTTAAGGACTCTGCTACCAACTCATTGTTTATGGTTTAATTTTTTTTCTGAAATAACAATACTTTATTATCAAAAAAAACATGATAGTAGTACATTCCCAATAATTGATACAAAGCATATTGTTGTCTTCGTAGTAGTTATACAGAGTACAGAGTGTAGACATGATAATATTTCTAATCAGTGTTGATACAAAAATTTTCTTTTCATTGATCTAAGAGAAAGTAGTTGTATGCATAGTACAGTATTCCATAATCACAATGGATTACTGGAAGAACTGGTAAGCTCACAAGCTGTTGATTTAAGTCTTTTACAGTTCAGCATACTAATCTAGCTTTACGGTTTATGCCTCGTGGTTAAATTTTTTCTGTTGAGTGGTTAAGGGCAAGGTAACGCAAAACCTGAATAACAAAAAATATAACTTTTATATCTCCCAAGGTTAGTCAAATCCCCTTAGGATTTATGTTGAAAAAATGTACAGTGTTTTTAGGACTGTTGTTAGTGTCGTCCGACTGGATGAGTCATGGCCAGAGCTTGATCTGTTTGCTCTGTGTGAAAGCCCGAGAGAATGTTTTCTCTCTAGGTGGCTCTCTTTAGGTACACTATATATCTTCAGTCCCTTTCCTCTGTGGTCCCATAATCTCCTTCAAGAAAAGAATCGGGACAACACTGGGCTATAGGATGTTACAGCACAGGTTCTTTTATTTTGTGAGTCCTCATTGACCTTGAAGGGCTATGGCCAAAATATTGGCAATCCTTGTAGTCCTTCTTTTGCACTAGTTTCTGGTCTGTAAACTTACATTCTTAGCCTTCCATAAGAGAAGCTTTGTGATACTATCACTTTATAACATAGGTACTTGAGCTTAACATCACTGTCTTTCTCAATATCCAGCATCTTACACTTAACTTTGAATCGGTATTTTGCATCAATCATTGATATTCTAATAAATTCCTATACAATGTTATAAAAGTAGTTACACACATTTACAAATCTAAGTATATATAAAATTATAGACAGTTGAACCTACAGAATTTCTCTTAGTCTCTTACTCTCATTTAATACTTCTTTTTATTTTCTTGTAAACCAATCATTTACTCAATAGAGAGAGAGTATAGCAGTAACTGAAACTATATTAGAAGCAACACAAATCTACAAGACAAGAATGATAGGCATCCCAAGTATAATTTTAGTGTTACCCACTGCTATCCTGAGTGTGAAAAATATGGTGGTTCTTAGGACCATTATCTAATACATCCTGTATATAAGAGCATGGTTTAACTCCTGTCATGTTTCCTATATTTTATTTTTGTCTTTTTGAGACAGGGTCTCATTATGCAGTTCAGGCTGGCCTTGAGCTCACTTTTGTAGCCCAGGCTGGTTTCAAACTCACATCAATCCTCCTGCCTCAGCCTCCCAAGTGCTGGGATTACAAGCTTCCTATATTTTCTGTTTGCAGTCATTTCATGGTTTAACACTTAAGTCATTGGTTTCCATTCAGCTTTGTAATACCTTTCCACTTTTATTTCTTGTTTTGAGTTCTTACACTAGGGAGACTATATGATATTTACACATGTAAGTCTGGTTTATTTCACTTAAGAGTATATGTTCAAGATACATCCACTTATATATGAAATCTTTAGTTTATCATTCTTTCCAGTTGAGTAACATTCCATTGTATAAAAATACCACATCTTTTTCAACCATTCTTCAGATGATGGTCACTTTGGTTGTTTCCAGGAATTGGCTATCACAAATTGTGCTGCTATGAACATAGGTGCACGTATGTCATTATGATATGATCTTTTCAGTTCTCAGAAAATTCCTAGTAAGGGGATAGCTGGATTGAAAGGGAGTTGCAGTTGTAGTTTTTTAAGGAGCCTCCACCCAGCTTTCCATAATGCATTCCCACCAGCAGTGGAGAAGTGTTTCTTTTTCCCCACAGCCTTTCCAACATTTGTTCTTGGTTGGTTTCTTTATGATAGCCATTCTTTCTGGGGTGAGATGGTATCTAAGTGTTTTAATTGGCACTTCACCAATGGTTAGCGATTTGGAACATTTCTTCACTTATTTATAGGCTTGTTGAATTTCTTTCTTTGAGAAGTGCGTGTTCATATCAGATGCCCATTTCTGGATTAGGTCTTTGAATTTTAAGACCCTAATGGTTCTTAGTTCTTTATAAATTCTACATAGAAGACCTTTGTCTGAATACTTATTAGTTAAAACTTTTTTCAAAATTTATGGGTTATTTTTTCATTTTATTGATAATTTCTTTTGAGGTGCAAGAACTTCTTAGCTAGAGGAGGTCCCAGCTGTTAATTCTTTAAAGTGTTAAATGTGCATTTTGATTTTTGTCCATGAACTCTTTGACTATCCTGATGTTTTCAAGATTTTCTCCCACTTTCTCTTCCAGGAGATTTAATGTTTCTTTTTTTTTAACATTTAGATCTTTAATCCATTTTGACTTTAGTTTAGTGCATGGTGATAGACTTGGGTCCTTCTAATTTTTGACATGTGGAGAGCTAGTATTTCCAGCACCATTTGTTAGAGGCTATCTTTCTTCCAGTAAATATGTTTGGCCCCTTTGTCAAAAGTATGGTGGCTGAGTGTATTTGTATTTGCTTTGACATCTTCTGATCTATTCCACTGATCATCAGGTCTGTTTTTTTGCCAATACCATTATGATTTTATCACAGTAGCTCTGTAGTATAACTTTGATCATGAATTATAATGCCTCCTGCCTTATTTTTGTTGCCCAGGATTGTCTTTGTAATCCTGGGTCTTTTTTGGTTGCAAATAAGTTTTAATTATGATTTCTCCAGTTCTGTGAGGTATGTTGATGTTATTTTGATAGTGATTGCATTTAATCTGTATAACAATTTAGGGGGGCCCGGTAGGATGGCTCAGTGGTCTAAAGCGCCTGCTTGGGAAAACTTGGGCGGCTGTAGGGACCGCGGTTTGATCCCCGGCACCACACGCTGCACCAGCCCTGCCCTCAGGATGGGCTGAGCCTGCCATAAAAATGAGTGAATAAACAAACAAAGGTTCTGAAACAAGAAAAAAATAAATAAAATAAGAAAATTCTTAAAAAAAAAAAAACAATTTAGGGAGTATGGCCATCTTCACAATGTTGTGTCTTCCTATCCAGGAGTAGGGAATATGTTTCCATTTTCTGAAATCCTCTATGAACTCTTTTTTCAGTGTACTGTACTTTTAATTGAATAGACCTTTAACTGTTTAAATTAGATTAATTCCTAATTAGTCATTTTTTCAATGCTATTTTAAAAGTTACTGTTTCTCTAATTTCTCTTTCAATGTGTTTGTTATCCGTATAGAGGAATGCTGTTGATTTTTGTATGTTGACTTTGTAACCTGCTATGATACTGAATTTGCCTATTAGTTCTAGTAACTTCTTGGTGGAGATTTTTGGGTGTTCCTAGGAGATTATCATGTTATCTGCAACTACTGATTGTTTAACTTCTTCTTTACCTATTTTTATCCCTTTTATTTTTCTCTCTTGTCTAATGATTGTAGCTATTGATTCCAGATTTGTATTGAATAGAAGTGGCGTTAGAGGACATCCTTGTCTTGTACCAGACCTGAGATTTCAAATCTTCAGCTTTCCCCATTTAGAATTGTGTTCGCCACTGGATTGCCATAGATGGCTCTTATCAGATTGAGGTAGACACCCTCTTTTCATTTTTCTGTATGATTTTGAACATGAATGAATGTTGGACTTTGTCAAAAAGTCTTTTCTGTATCAATTAAAATGATTGGATTTGGCTCTACTGATATAGTGCATTACATTTTTAGATTTGTGTATATTGAACTGTACTTGCATCCCTGGAATGAATCCTACCTGGTCATGGTGTATAATCTTCTTTATAATTTGCTGTATTCTAATGGCAAGGATTTTATTGAGGAATTTCACTTCTATGTTCATGAGAGAAATTGGCCTGGAGTTCTCTTTTTTAGTTGTATCTTTCTCTGGTTTTGGTATTAATTGGTTTAGGTTCAGGATTTCAACAATTGTTTGTGTTTAAAACTTTGTCCTGTATTCCCAATCAATGGAGAACAGACTGAGAGTGGCATGCAAGTGTAATTGCAGCACTTTGGAGGCTGAAAACAGAAGAATAAGCATAACTCGGATGTGTGTAATGAGATCCTGTAGACCCTGTACAAAAAGAAAGAAAGAAAGAAAGAAAGAGAAAAGAAAAGAAAAGAAAAGAAAAGAAAAAACTTTCTTACATTTTGGTTGCCTCACGTAAAATGTCATAATATACATATAAGTTTTTTTTTTTTTTTTTTTTTTTTTGTTAGTTCATCCCATCTGAAGGCAGGGCTGGCAAGGTATATGGTAGTGCCAGGGATTGAACCTCTCTCCTTTGCACCTGCTGAAGCTTGCCTAGACAAGTGCTTTACACCATGCAGCTATCTCTCCAGCCCCTCAATGTATTTTTAACAACACATCTTCACCTAATTCATTTTTCCTATCCTCACTTAAATTTTACCTTCCAACCATATTATGATTTACTTCAAATTCATCACAATCTGTGACATAAATGTTGCATAAAGGGCCAGGGAGATAGCTCAGTAGACTAAGTTGCAGAGGCAAGGACAGGGCCAACTTTTTTATTCCTGGCATGACATGTCGCACATGTCCTGCCCTTTGGTGTGCTGAGCTGGTCCTGGAAACTAGCTATGGTGGTGCACTCCTGTAATTCCAGCACTGGGTAGACTGGAAATAGGAGATAATCCTGAGTCCAAGCTGCACAGCAATAGAAATATTTAATTTTCAAAATTTCTTTACATAATACAATGTATTTTTTGTTTATGCATCTCTTGACATATATTATTGGGTCTTTCAATAGTTTCTTCACTTTTCCCTTGATTAAATTTACTATATCATCTCAACATTTTTCTTAGAAAAAGTACTAAGATTATTTTTTGTTTAGGTAGAGTGTCATATGTTTAAATTTTTTAAAAGAAATATTTACTTAGGACCTCATCTTTCATATTGTGACATAATATTTTATTTAACTTTTTTTTCCACAATTACAATGTGTTTAGGGCTGGTAAGATAGCTCAGCAGACTAAGCACATGCTTAGACAAGTGCAGGAACTAGGATTTGGTCGCTGGCACCACATCCTGCCCAGGCTCTGCCCCCTGGGTGAACTGAGTCAGCCACCAAGACTGGGTGTGGTAGTACACACCTGTAATCCCAGCCCTGTGGAGGCTGAAAACAGGCACACTGCTATGAGCCCATGCTGAGTAGTGAGACCCTATACTAAATACATAAACCAAACAAAGCCAATACAGTGTGCTTTGCAGAAAGAAATCAGCTGTTTTATTCATTGCATAACTTTTTCCCAGTATAGTACTTGGTAACTATCATGTATTGAAATCATTATTGTTGAAAAATGGATAACAGACATAAAGTTGCAAGAGAAGAGAAAATATTGTAATAGTTCGTCACTCTGGAAAATGTGCTAATTTATATAACGAAGTGCACTAAATCAGTTCAGGAATTCAAAATGAGACTATATTTTTTGTGTGTTTAAATGTAACTCTTCCTCTTATAATATTTACTGATAGTTCCCTAGAAGTATCAAATTTCTAGGATTCAAGTTTCTATAATTAGCTTTCAATTCGCAGTCATTTATTCACTGATATTGTTGAGTTTTTATTTATTTATTTATTTATTTATTTATTTTTGTCTTTTTGAGACAGGGTCTCGCTATGCAGTTCCGGCTGGCCTTGAGCTCACTTTTGTAGCCCAGGCTGGTCTGGAATTCACATTGGTTCTCTTGCCTCAGCCTCCCAAGTACTGGGATTACAAGCATGCGCCACTATGCCCTGCTCTTGTTGAGTTTTTAAATAAACAATTGTTTCCATTTTAATTTTGAAGTATGTCTTCAGAGATATATTTAAGAGTTTGTACAAATATTCTTTGCTTTCTACAAAGATATAATTCCTTGATTTCCAGCTTATGTTGTTTATTTAGAGTTCTTAGGTTTTTAGTACCCCTTTTAAAATCATCTGATGGTATTTAAGATTTTTCTTCTTAGTAATTTATACATTTTTACTACAACCTGTATGAGAATGCATTCTTATTGGTTATTTGCACCATCTTTCAATTTGCAAGTTGTATCTTTTACTGATTTTAAGAAAATTTTGTTTTCACATTTAGCTCTGTGTAATTTTTTAAATTGAGACTTGTATTACATGTACATTACAACTTTATTACATTGCTTACAGAAGTGTACTTGCATATTTTTTTTCTTTGTTTCATTCTGTTTTCAGAACATTCTAATTTGCTATTACAATTGTCTATCCAATTAGTTACTTAGGATTTTTTATTCTAGAATTTCAATATATAGTATTTCTCTGATGTCCACTACTCTTGAAAATTTTAATGTTTTATTTTCTCAAACATTGATATTTTAATAGTAACGTGTCTGCTGTCTTCATCATCTCAATAACACATAGGACATTTCTGTATTTTTTTTTCTTTTCTTCATGGGTTTGAGTTATGTATTCTCTGCCACAAATGTACCGGTTTATTGCTGATCAAATTGCGAATATGAATTTGTAAATGTGCAGCATTACTGCTGATCAAATTACAGACATAAATTTATAAGTTGCATCCATTCTACAGTGTGGAATATTAAAGAATTAACTTGAAACTGTGAGAGAAGATCGTATTTTCATCCTCCACAGGTGATTACAGAATTTATTTTGGAACGGTAACTGCAGTCCAACATAGCAGACTGTCTTTCCCAATGAGAGATGAAGCAGTAAAGCTGAGTACAGTGTTATCAAACCCTTTTTTCACTTTCCACTTGGCCAGGATGGAAACTGACCCAGATTATGGCCAGTTTATGACCCTCTCAATCTCTGGGACTCAAAGTGCACATGTCTTAGTATTGTGTCTCATGAAGGAGATAGATAGGTGCACTAGCAGCAATCTATCTTTGTTTCTTTTTTGTTATTGCTGAGACAAAATACCTGACACCCAGAATTAAGGAAGAAAAGGTTGATTTAGATCACAGATTGTGAAGATTTCCATCCATACTCAGGTAGCACCTAGGCAGAGTGGCACATGGCAGAGGACAACAATTCAAGGTGGAAGAAAACAGCAGAAGCAACGAGAGCTAAAAGGAAGAGAGAGGGAGAGCGAACCTCTTTCCTTGCCTTGTACTGCATTCAGGCTACCTGCCCCAGGGCGGTGCAGTGTTCACACCCATAAGCCCAGCATTGGCCATGAGTCCGTCCCAAACCCTAGAGGTCCAATTCATGACTACATGAGGTTTTGTGGGGCCAACTAGACAGAAACCATAACCTAGTTTTTGTGGTAGGGGAAACTTTAATAATACAACCCACATTACTAGGTTTTCTCGATGCAAACTAGGTCCTGCCATTGCTTATTATCTAGTTAGCTGCCCAAAATATTTACATTTTTTAATTTTTACATATTTATATTTGACATATGATATTTTGACCTATTCATAATATCTAGATTGATTAAAAGATAGTATTTATATCTTGTAAAAATGTAAATACAATTGTAACAAAGGCAAAATAATGGTTAGGTTGCAGAAAGGATGATATATTATTAGTGCATATTTTTACTATAAGATGAGGATATAAGCTTTTATACAAAATAGTAAAAATGTTCAAATATATTCAATTTTGTAGTGCTGGAGGTCAAATCCAGCATCTCACTCATCTGAAAAATATGGTTTACCAAAGGAACACAATAGTGAATATAGAGGAAGACTCACCCAGTTACAGCCATCTGATTTCTGACAAAGCAGCAAAAGCACATGTGAGAGAAGCCAGCCCCTCCTCAGCACACAGAGAGGGAGAACTGCACGTGGGAACACATCAGGCTGAAATGGTATCCACATTTCTGCGGAAGAATGGACTCCAAGTGGATCCAACTGCTAAATGTGAATCTGATATTTTTCTTCTCTTTTGTATTAGTATACATTTGTGATACATAGGAAATTATATGTATATATATATATTATATTATATACATTAATATATATTATTATATAATATATATTATATAATATATAATATATAATATATTATATAATAATATATAACATATTATTATATATTAATATAATTAATATATTAATAATATATGTAATATATTATTAATATATAATATATAATATATAATATATATATTAGTAATATATATTGATATATATATTATATATTATATAATATATATTATATATATTATATATATATATGTATTATGTATATTCCACTCTTAATCCCTTTTCAGTGATTCTTGGCTAAGCATTCACGTTGAATTTACTTAGTCATTACCAGAACAGGCATGCTAATTTTTTCTTTCTTCTCATTTAACCTTAAATCTCTGTACTCTGAAATGTTCCATGAATAACTTAGATAAGGTTGACTTGATAGTTAATAATAACTGAAGGAATATTTTAAAATATATTAGCTCAGTACTTTTGGGAACTAATTTTTTAAACCACAGTATGTCTTCAAAATGTAACCTGGATTAGAGCATCTCAGTGCCTGGCTCTTCCTGTCGTTTTGTATTTCATCGTCAAAGTAACTTTCTTTTTTTTTTTTTTTTTTTTTTTATCTTTTTGACAGGGTCTCACTATGCGGTTCAGGCTGACCTTGAGCTCATTTTTGTAGCCCAGGCTGGTCTCGAACTTGTACTGATCTTCCTGCCTCAGGCTTCCAAGTGCTGGGATTACAGGTGTGCGCCACTACGCCCAGCTCAAAGCAACTTTCTTAAAGCAACTCTTGCTTTCCTTCTCTCGGAGTAAAAATCATGAAAGGCATGATGCCTTTTATTGGAAAGTTGAGGGTCTTGCAAGAGCTTCACTCTTGTTTGCTTCCTGGGCATCCCTCCCCTTTTGAGTGTGAATGCAGAGTCTGTCAATAAACTCTCTGCTCTTGCAAGGTAATTTACATATCTGCTTTCTGTTTGAAGTAACTGAAAATGTCTATGAGTTGTTTATGTCTTGTATACAGAGTGTCATATGTACTTAAATTGTACATTTATATGTAAAGTAAAGCCAAACATCCAAAAAAAAAAAAAAAATCACGAAATCTATTTCACTGTTTACGAGGGATTCTTTGATTCTTTTTTTTTTTTTTTTTTTGCTTCAAATTTGTAGTCAGACATCATATAATTTTAGCCTATTCAGTCCTACACAATACAATCTTATCTTACTTTTTCGGTCATGCTTTCATGCATTATATATATTCATTTTGATAGTTAACATTAATTTTTTTCTTAAAAAAGTCTCGACCATTTGTATTGTCCATTTCTATTCAGATGTTCCTGTCTTTCTATGCTATTGTTTTTTTCAAGTTTATCTGCCCAAATCTCAGACAATTTTAAGGCCAACCTTATACTTTACCTCTTTGGTAAGAGTTTCTCCATTACCCTATTAAACTCTTGGTCCTATTCCATTTCTAAACGTGATATTATTCATTGTAAAACCTGTTATGTGGAATTTATCATTGTACAATTTTTCCTTTTAAAAATAAAGGCAGCAATATTTCCTGTATTTTAATGCTCTTTAAAATGCACTGCATTGAATAATAAACTTTTTTAAAGACAAATATGACTTTCTCCTTTAATACTGAGGATCAAACCTGAGGCTTCATATAAGTAAGACATTATGTTATTCTAAAACAATATGTATATTTAATTAAATCTTAATCTGTACACATTTTACATGAACCCTATAAATGAAATATGTGAGTTCAAAAACTACCAGCTGTACTTGTGCATATCTGTATCTTTAAATATCTTATCAATAGAATTCTATAGAAAATATTTAAAGAATGGATTAAGAAAAGTACAAAGGGGCAGGCAAGATAATTCAGTGGACTAAGTGCTTGCTTAGGCAAGCTCAGGGGCTGTGGTACAATACTTAGCACCACATGCTGTGGGCCCGAGCCTGGGCGTGGTGGTGCATGCCTGTAATTCCAATGATGGGGAGGCTGTGAATAGTAGGATCGCCATGAGTTGAAGCTGTGTAGTGAGACCCTGTAACAACTAACTCATTAAAGAAAAAAAAAAAAAAGGACAAGAGGAAAAAATATGAGACCCAAATGAACTAAGTGACTAGCATATAAGTTATTGTTTATTGTAGACACTGGAAAAAATTGCCTAATAAAACTACAGTGTAATAATAAAAAAGAAAAGATGCAAAGAATAGTAAATGAATAAAAATTAATTCATGTGATATATTTATTTATTTATTTATTTATGTATTTATTATGAGCAGTTCAGCCTGTCCTGGGGGCAGGGCTGGCGCAGCATGTGGTGCCTGGGATTGAACCGTGGTGCCTGCTGCCACCTAAGTGTTCCTGAGCAGGCTCTTAGACCACTGAGCCATTCCGCCGGCATCCCCCCTTTTTTATTTTATTTTTTATGTTTATTTGTTTGTTTGTTTGTTTATTTATTTTTCACGACCTGGGTTCAAACTTACAACCTTGCACTTGCCAGGCAGTCACTTATGCCATGGAGCTATCTCCCCAGCCTCTCCCCTCTTTTTTTAAGAAATCAAGTCTTTTTTTCCTTTTTTTTTTTTTTTTTTT